>CM067221.1:89444854-89567967 GCA_034190945.1 Octodonta nipae
ACATCTAGGATTTTCAAGAGAATCAGTACACAGAATGTCACGATAAATTTTCAGGTTACTTCACCTGTCAGAGATATTGAATACTCTCTTCGAAGGAATGACACCTCGAGAGAGTACTGTTTTTTACTATATTTTATCAAATTATAAACTAATAATTGCAGGGGAAAAACCTATCCATTGTATGTGGCAGACAAACTTTTGACCATTATACCCTTTAGCTACCTCTACACCTTCCAAATGCAACCAAATAGAAAATGTTGATAACCAGTAAGATTTTACTGAAACAAACATATAGAAGAGATTCTGTACAACAAACTGCAAATTTGTGAAACTATGCTTTGGGAATGGTTGCTCATGGATTTTGGAAACTGCTTTTTCAAACTGAAGTGAAGGTATGTATCTGTGGATCCGTGTTTTCTGTCTGTGGCTCATAGCTCCTAAACGAATGGACCGCGGTTTTTTGTATTTTGAAAGTTGACATAAACGAGATGGTTCTTAGCTATAATTTACAAAGATTTGCTCAGGTTTTTGAAGAATATCAGCTTATATCCTACTTGACAAACAGATGGATCTAACAATTCTTTTGTACTGTTACTAAACTATTGGACGGATTTTGATGAATTTTTTTGTTTTTGTGTGTGTTTGACTGGAGCTCCGGATTGTTAAGTTTCACGGTTGAACTAAATAGGTGTCACAGCAATCGAGTTATAACAAACTAGCAGCGATTTTGATGAAATTTATTATATTTTTTGACTAGTCTCTGGATGGTTTTAAAACCACAACTGGGCCCAGTAGGTGTCGCCCAGATTGAATATATATTTTTTGAACATTTTGATGCAATTTTTTCGTACATGTTTAAATGGGTCCCTTGTATGTGTAGTGGTGCAGGTACGCAAATATGAGTCACAGTATAAATTCCAAACTTAACAAGTCGGAATATAAGTATGGACTAGTATAGAAGTCTGAACGTAACAGTGGAAGTTGTACACTTTCTTCTTCTATGTAGTGCCTAAATGTAACAATTCGGAATAAGAGTACACTATAACTTGTATGCAACTACAACCTAACTGTAACTACCGATGACACAAAACGTAACATGTAATAATCTTCTTCTTTAGTGATCGCTATACAAGTATTTAGAAATATTTTATTATTTACGTAATTAATGAATTAATTTAATTTAGAAGTGAAACATGTTATTTGATTATAGTTTTGTAATTTTCAGGGGATAAGAATTGATAGAATATTGTTACAAAATTTCATCCGATGGTTTATGGAAGCGACATTTCTTCGATATCGGGGAATTCGAGATATGATACGGCTGATGAGGTCGGCGGCTTAGAGAATTCCGAGAAGAAATATTAAATACGGACAGCTGGCGATGAGATTCAGTCAGTATTCGACTGCCGTATAGCTCAGTAGTGCTAAATTGTAAATAGTTCTGTAAATATAAATTGTGTTAAAGTGGAAATATATTAGAGTGAGATGGACAGTATTTATATATAAATCCAAGAATTGAACTGAACACGTGTTTGGAAATAAACACATTACAATATAAATTTTGTGAACGTCCAAACAGCTGGACGGATTTAGATAATTTTATTTTGTGTGTGAGTGGGCCTACAGTAGATGTGGCACAAATACTGGACGTAGGTCTATGAATCTGTCAATTATTTTTTTGCTTCAAACACCAGTATTCGACAACGATTCTGATAAGGAATCAAAACGTCACAGCTTGCAGATAAATACAATATACACACAAAGATACCATAGAGGATAACTATTTGACCGATTCCTAGAACTACTTTCTTCCAGTTAATCCTGCGAGAGAGTTTCTCTAGTGAAAAACCCAAATCAAAATTGTATATTGCCATGTGTACACATTTTCATAGTAAATCTTTGTTATTTCTAATAATTCTTGGCAGTCTCTTGTTACTGTTCCACCTTCTCTTTCAAGTTGATTTATTAATATTTTGTTATTACTTAGTTGTCTCCTAAGTTCTTTTAGGCACTACTTTCTTCTATTGTTCATTGTATTAGTTTTTCATTAGTCTTACAATAATCTGTTCGTATTTCTCTTCCTGACCAGCTGAGTTCCATGATTTATAATGTTCTTCTTTGCACTTTCTGTTCAGTGTAATCTGTTCTTTAATAGATCTTTAGTCTCTTGCTATTTTTTTTATCTTTATCTTTTTTGTATATTTATGATATTTTTGTTGATCTTCTTCTTTTATGTTCATGTTACACAAGCCTTTTCGCAATTTTTATTGATATTAATCTACCTGCTCGCTCTAATAGTTTTTCCTGTCTGTTCCTATGTTATTTTTATGTATCATTTTCTTTTATGGTGTGTATGAAATTTTTAGTGAGACATAAGCTACTCTTGGCGATATCGTATACATTTCTGACATTTTTTTGTGATATACAACTCTACTCCTGCTATGTGAGATTTCACATATACTACCTAAGTGACAAAGACATATTTTTAGCACATTTCCAAATTTCTATTACACCCAACCAAGTAGACATACTTTATGTTTGTTTTAAAAATTATTGGACGTAATATAAATATTTGGACTAAAATAGTTTTTAGCCAGTTTATAATTAAGTTAGTAGTTTTGAGAATTTTTCCGCAGTGTTCAGTGAAGTGAAATAATTATCTTAAAATACAATAGTCTAGAAGGGAAAATTGCTAACAAAGTTTTACCATTTGAAGCAATAACACGACAAATAATACGGGGAAATATAAATAAAACCTAGATTCTTTGATATTCTTTAATATCACATTTATTTTTTCATTACATACACTTATCACATGATGTAGGACGTTCTAGACATAAAATGGACAAATTTATGTAACAATATTTCCCAGTTATAAAAAGTAATCAAGTTTGATTAAGAGATATTATGTTTGCGCCATTTGCAATTTATCTTAAACTGTATCATCCAACTTGAAAACTTTTGTTAACCTACAAAGTTTACATGTGGTTTCTATATAGGTGTAACCAGTATAGCCTAAAAACTCTTCCATATGTCAGGTTAGAACTTACTGCCTGTTACATTGGTAAAGACAGGCCTCAGAGTTTTTTGCCTCAAATGGTTTGCATGCATCGATTTGCCTGAAATTTGACAGTAGGCCTGAACAGTTTTGATAATCAAAATCTATCCTATTAATTGAATACTTAACAATTTATCGAACAAGCTTTATTTGGAAAAATTGTAGTTTATAATAAAACGATTCTTTTTGCTGCCGTGCACTCATACATACAGTTATATTTCATGATTGTCTATTCTTCGTCAAACGTTAAAATTTAATATTTCCAATTTAAAATGTCTGGGAAAAGTATAAAATCTTTTCACAAGTCCGAAAAAAATTATTTTTTTATGAAAGTTTCTAGCCTAAAATAAAGCAAGTTATGACGAAAATTAAGTCGAATAAAAAGGAGTGACAACAACTCTGACGTTACGACCCTAATTTAAAATATTCGTTACCTGTTATTTATTTCCTAGTAAAACAAGTCCAAACTGCTTATATACTCAGTTTTGGAACAATTAGAACCGAAAATGAAAAGAGATTTTTTTCAATTTTCAAAAATGACCTTTCTTAAAAATAATCCGAAAATTACTGATGGTGGTAAAATTTGTTACAATACTATATAGTAGATTTTTATATTCCGATTTCTTGTATTGCTATAGAACCAAAATTACCGCAGAGATATGGGCAGTTTACAGTTTGCATTTCGAGGCGATTAGTACCTAGTTTGAGCCCTTACACGTCCAACATTTTTATTACGGAGGGTTGGAAAAAATATTATTTATGTTGTCTTGTAGCTCTTGAAACTTCCTATAAAATTATTTTTCATTCGACTGGTTAGCTTAAAAACTAAGAAACTTATGGTTAAAAACTACCTATTTTTCGACATAACACGCTTAATTTTCATTTTAATAGATTTTTATATATTTTACATAAATTGATTGATTACTTTAGAAGAGATTTCATATTTTCTCTCTAGAAAATGCATCGTATCTCCGTTATTCAACCTGAGTGCAAAGAAAACCAAAAAAAAATCCCTTTTTTATAACCTACAATGTTAATTCACCTTTTTTCGATAAAATGTTCTTTCGGAGTTATTCGCGAGAAAGTATATATTTTTTTCAGTAGATGATTTGCACGCTAATAACTTGAAAAGTTTTAAGTTTAGTAGCAATCACCATCGGGATAAAAGCGCCTATCTGTCTAGGATAGATTTTGATCCCCGGGTAGTACTTATGCCAGAATTTGAGCCAAATCCATGAGTCTATAAAAACCATTACCATCATATCTTGGCCTATGAATTATTCACAGCCTGCAACGAAATACTACATATTTTTATATTCTATCAGAAAAAAATTAAAAAAAATACTTTTCACTTTGATCATCCTTGGCTAAAACAAAATCGAAAAATGCTACTCAGAGTTCCAATACAGTATCTGTGGGAAAATATATACCAGTAAAACATCAAGACCTCTCCAAATGAGACAAAATGAACACGAAAACACCACGTCTCAGAAAGATATATAGACAGATAAAGATTGACAAACGATCTACTAACTGATAATGGCGTACTCTAAATTACCTGCGATAAGACCAATATATTATTTAAAGAAGGACACACTGTGAAAAAAATCAAAGAAAGGGTTTCCTTGTTATTAAATACTAATACATTGGGATATTTTCTATAGAGATTAGGTAATGTTACCATTTAACCAGATACAAACTTAGGGAACATCCATAGATTACGTAAAAATGAATTTTGACGATTTTCTGACCCCACCCCCATGTAAGAACTATAAGATACAAATTCATCAATACATTTGACATTATGGGGTACTCCTTCTATCGTCATTATTAGATACTACTCATCTCTCTCTCTACGTACTTCTCTTCAGTCGCGATAGTTTTTGTCTCTATAGATTTTGCCATAAGAAAGGACTAATTAACATGTGCGGTGTAGTACAAAATACAAATTAACTTCTTACATGTTCTATGTTGAACCGAGTATTTATTTTATTTAAAGTACTGATATAATATACAAGTAATTAGTCCATAAATTTGTAACTACGTAACTGTTATGCTAGTCATAATTGTTATTTTAATAGCAATCATAGGATATTATTCACTTTCAATTAAAGAATAAGTTTTTCCACATTGTTCTAATTTAGTATAGTCATTTTAGTGTTTTGAACGAAAATGGTTTTTTCAAATTGTTGAAAAATTGGTGAGGCACAAACATTCAAGTAACTGATACAATTTTGTTGAGATACTACATTAAAGAGCAGGTCGTATCTAATATGTTAAATTATTAAACCCATTAAAATAAATGAACATAATACCTTAATCTCCATGTAAAGTATTCTTCAAACTACCATGCCAAGAAAATGTTTGTAACGTAGGTCTAGCCTATTTATACTAACATATTTTCCGACGAATATAAATTCCACTTGATTACTCAGAAATTAGCGGTAACATATATTTTTTAAATATGACAATTTGATAATGTACTTTCATTTATATACTAAACAAGAATGAACAATAGTCTGATGTAAAAATAAATTATGGTACAATTGTCCTAATAACTAAGAATTATTTTTAACTCGTATATTCACATTTAAAGCTCTCGTTGGTGGACAGTGGTAAAACTGTTTGGATATGTTTGTGTCAAAGCTTACAATAACAACATTCACATAAATTAGTGTGAGCTGAAAACATCTATTGGAACACTTAAACATTTAAAGGTGTCTTCTATTCTTAAATGATTTAAAAAAGTTTACATATTGACAAACTTCTTCACTTTACCAACCGCAACTTGATTGTCCCTTGATCCAGTGTCACTAACAGCTGTTGACACAGCAATCACTACAAACTCTTAATAATATATCTTATATTATTAACTATCATTTAGTACAGTTCAATTTTTGTTGGCATTTCAATCTCTAGTCCTATATCTCCGTTAATGTAATCGAAATGGTTCATTGAAAACGATTATCATGGTGCTTATCATCATTGTAGGTGTTTTTAAAGAGAGGGGGACTTTACAGTTATGGATTCTTTAAAATAACCACAACACTTAGAGAACACTCTTCTTAGTTATACCATTTCAACTTGTCTAAAATTTATATTTATAATTTACATGTTTCATATAATTTCCATTGATAGAGGCATCTACCTCAGACTGAATTATTTGGGACTTTCTCGTATACAATCTGTTCATGAACTTTGGTAATTTCCGCAATCCAAAAAATATTTTTCCTTGGGGCTGTGAGCATTACTCCTAGAGCCTACGGTATCTAGTGGTTCTTTCTTTTATAGAATACACTAACCTGTAACTGATGACATTAATAGAATATAGGGTCTGTAAAGAATGGATAGAGTTGAAGTTAGTACACAAACCAACCCACTAGCATCATCTTTGAAAGGGAGTTATAAATTAATACTTTATTTGCTCTTTTTATCCATATGTACCATTTAAGCATATGTAGATTATTTTCTAACATCTGGTACCCTTAAAAATCTATTTCAATATATCGTCTAGGATATCTAGCCGTTGGGTAATTTGGCTCAGTCCAGGTTGCTAATTTATTTGTTTCATGTTTGTTTATTCTATAGTGAAAACGCGTGGGTTGGAAAAAATTCATTTAAAATTCAGGTGTTAGTTTTTGGAAAAACACTCAGACACGTCGGTTTTTTTTGAACTGCGGTTTTTGTGATAATAAACTCATTCAAACAGAGTGAGCCAGAAATAAATTGCGACCATCAACTTCATTTTTTCAAATGGAAACATTTGTTTTTTTTATTTTATTTTTGAATTTTGCATTGAATTCTAAGTATTTTTCATGTACAATATCCTATACCGAAAATTAACAGTTATTAAAAAACTACATTTATTTCAAATTGAGGAAAAAAAAAACATCAGCAGATCAAATTAAATCTTCGAATTGTTGACCATTAACTTCCTGACAATACCTAAGACGGTTTTCAAATTATCCTAACACTTCATTTACCGTTTGTGGCAGGATTCGTTGTATTTCCGTCTAATTCTATTCTTAAATCCGTTGATATTTTCCATCTCATTGAAGTAGACTTTCGATTTCACGTAACCTCAAAGATAAAAATCTCGCGGGCTTAGATCTCGAAACTAGTTGGCCATTCGATATTACCTCTCCTTCCTTCGATCCATCTATTTGGGAAAATAGTGTCAAGATAATCTCGCACTGTTCGCGAATAGTGCGGGGGCGCTCCTCCTGTTGAAGCCATACCGAATCTGCCAGTATATTGGGTTTTTTAACCATTCAGGTAAAGTTCCTTTAACAGGTATTATGTCATTTTGTAATAGGTCTAAATACTTTTCCGAGTTAGTGTTCCCTCAATAAAAAAAGACTTACAATTGAAGTACCCACAACTCGGTCCATATGACATATGACTTTCCATATATACAATGTGGTTTTCTGATGCCCAATATCGAAATTTTGCCTATTAACTGAACCATTTAAATAAAATGTTGCCTCGTCGGAAGAAACCATCTTACTTGAAAAGTGCGGGTTGGCATTGCATCTATCCATCATTATTTCGCAAATTCTTCTCTCCGTCCAAATCATCTTCAGTAAGTTCCTGAACTAAAGGAACTTTGTATCGGTGCCATTTATTTCTATGCAAGCATTTTAGAACAGAAGTTTACTTATTGACTTCTGCGGCTATTTGTCTAGTGGATTTGTGAGGTTTTTTTATATCTAGTAAAACATTTAATTGTGTATCTTCTGGAAGATGTTTGGTTTTGCAATTATCTCTTACTTAATTCATATTAAACAATCGCAAACTTCAGCTTGTGTTCGAGTTCTTTCGCCATATCCTACCATCATCAAATTTATTCGCTGGTTTTCATTTAAACGCGTCATATGTTTGAAACTTTGCACTTGACAACTACTTATTTAAAGTAAAATTATGTTGTGTTGAAAACTCCAGCATTAAATGGTTTCCATTCATGCGACTAAAATACCGCCAACAATCATAAAAACTAGACGTAAATAAATAGGTTCAAACCACATACACCTTATTTTTACCGTTGTTTTCTTAATTTTAGAAAGAATGTAAGAAATGTATTTTTTTTAATAACTGTTAATTTTCGGTATAGGACATTGTACATGAAAATTCAATGCAGAATTCAAAATAAATAAAAAATGTTTCTATTTGAAAAAATGAAGTTGGTGGTCGCAATTTATTTCTGGCCCACCCTGTATAAATGAGTGTATCTTCACAAAAACCGCAATCAAACAAAACCGAAGTGTCCGAGCGTTTTTCCAAAAAACAACACCTGTATTTAAATGAATTTGTTCCAACCCACGCGTCCTCACTGTCTGCCTTTACATATGTTTTATTTGATTATGTTATTTTTACGGAGGTTGTTTTGACTGACTAGAAGAGTCGAGGATTTTGTTTAGGAGACCGTTTCATTAATCTCAATTTTCTAATGTTAGACGTTAGAAACTAGCCTTTACCCATCTCGGTATTAGTAAGTACCCAGATAACTTGTTTTTTCGGTGTTGTTGCCTTCTACCTAGTTTTCTTCTTTCTGAGTCTAGTAATTAGTTATAATGTACGTTTGGAGAAACCCATAAAAAGGGCATGATTGCTACCGTCAGCCTGAATACACAGAAACCGTAGAAATAATTTCAGAATGTGACCTGAGGAAGCAGAAATGCCAGCCTTTTAAGAAAAGCTAAAAATAAGGAAACTGAATGAAGAAACAAGAAAACAGAACACTACTGCATCACAGCGACTAGACAAAAAAATAGGAATTCGCATATGACAGAATCAAGGATATACCTATGTAATATGATTAAGTATTATATCAAAGAGCAACTTTAGGAGTATTACGAAAGAATATCTTGCAGTAGGAAATGTTTCAAAATTTATAACCAACCACTCACTAAAACACTACAACAATACGGGATGACACTGAAGAAGTAACATCTGGTGAAGACGAATGTATTACAATATTTCTACAAGAATCAATGAGGCTGTATACACACAAAGAAACATTGCAGGTCAATCTGATCAGAATGAATAAGAGAAGAACTAGGTAATCAAACATGGCTCAAAAAAGTTATTCCACATTTTCCACCAGATATTCGTTATAGCATTAAATGGAAAAACACCCACATGAATGTCCCGTACTTCATCTCCTCGTATCCCTGTGATTTTTTAAGTGAAATAAGCTAATAACTATTACGGATAATGTAAAAACACAAACATTTATTTTAAACACTCAACGCCGTTTCAATAACTCTAAATTGTCATCATCTAGGATATACCAAACTCAGTTTTGGTGTTAGGGTGCAAAACTGTGTTTTTACATTTATGACACACCAAAGGTTCCACAGCACTTCCATTATTATGGGTAAGATAAAACAGTTGAGTAAAATAACGATAGGCAAAAAAAACTAATATTTTGATTTTTAGATTTGATTTTTTTCTTAATATTTCCAAATTGAAGAAGTTATGTAGGTACAAATAAATGTGTCAATTGCTATATTAAAATCAAGATACTAAGGCACATTCTTTCCTACAATGAGTATATTTCATAATTTTCAATTAAAATCTCATTTTGTTATTAGCATCATAGTTGAAGAGATGATATAACGACAGATAAAGCGTTTTCCTGTGAACCATTTTGTAAAAATAACTATTAAAAAATTGCAGATTTATTTGGAAGAAAAACTGAACTGCTTTATAATGTTTTATGACTTCTGTACTCAATATATTTGTCCCACAATAGTTTGTTCCATCAAACAATACTTGTCCCTATCCTTACAATACATACAATAGAGGAAATTTTCTAAAATCTAAAATCTAAGATATAAGGACAATAATCACAACCCTTCAAAATTCTTCGAGATCATTATGTAACTTCCTAACTTATGGAAATTGACAGATGCCATCCAAGTTCAGCTCATTCCAGTTCAGGTCTGAAAACAAACAACAAAAGAATTATTAGAAATGACAAAAAGTAATTGCACAAATAACTAACTTACCCCACAGAATTTCCAAGTCATCTGACCATTGACGTAACAACTTCCGCACAAACTAAAAGATAACGTGCCGTTAGGTATGATTTATGTCAACACTTATTCACACACACACAAAACACTTTTCTAAAACATTGATTTTCACACCTATCACTTTTTCCCAAAAACTGAAAATTATGATAAATCCATTTCCGTTACGCTACTTATTTCAAATTACGTGTATTTATTTACTCTACAGGTGGCAAAATGTGTTCAAAAATTTATAGTGCATTTTAAAAAACAATTGCATGTACAAATACATCAAGCAGAAAACGTTTCAGTTAATAATGAAAGGGTCTCCTAAGGAAATTAAGAACTGAAATTTCAGTCTTTGTTAAAACGCAACTGCATTTGGTATAATGCTGTGAACCCCTTAACACTCACCAATACTGGGTCAATAGTCGTTTTGATTATTAGAGTTCATATAGTATTAAAAAGTAATTGCTCTTATATTAGTATTACTTAGAATATTTAATAATTGAGCACTTAGTTTCTGATTTGACACGTCTTAATATTTGAGCCCATATTTGATATCTGAGGAAACGTACTTCCAAATAGTGAACAGGATTGTGCAATGTAGTAAACTCTACTGATTATAAGTTTACTCGTGTCAGATCTTAGCTACGTATTTTAACTAGGCAAACATGAAATTGTCTATGCAAACGGTATTAAAACCATTTCGCGAACAATTTACAGCATGAACTGTATGAAATCTATATAGAGTTATAAAATTAAAAACTGAATAAAATATCAAATGTGATATTATTGCCAATATAAAATTAGTACGAAGTAATAGATCTAAATTCTTCTAAGTAATGCCTAGGAACAGAACTGTTGGGCAGTAATTCCACTTCCTTTAATGTTGAACCAACAGAATAATTAATATTTTGGAATTTGATAAGAATTTCATTTTCGAATAAATAACTAAGTTCCCCCACCAACCTCCTGGATCAGAAAAAGGTACTCTCCGAAGCTATTACAAAACATAAATAACAAATAGCCACATTTATATATAATAGACAAGTCCAGGTTAACTAAATATTACGGTAAATTAACACATTATTAGAAGTGTCCATATCAAGCACTTTCTTATAAAATCACTATTTGAATATGAATCTGGAAACTTTCATTAATCAAGAAGTATATCAGTCCCATTATTATCCAAAAAATCAAACCATCGAAATGGCATGTTAATTTTTCAGGATACAGGTTAGATATCTAGCAGCTTTCCATTTCATAGGTGGATCTTGCTTACTTACAAAACAAGTGAACATCTAGGCTAGTAATTCAATTAGTATTTGCGGTCAGCGCTTTAGGAATTCGGTTGGTACTTTGTGAGTGATTTTGTCATTATATTTGCTGAAATAGTGGCGTTTTAGTAAAACTATCGCCAGACAATGTATTCTTCTCGGCTTGTATTTCGAATAGTCTATTTTCAATAAGTTCTGGAAGCTTCTGTCTATTTGGCTCTTCCAAAATTGTCAATTTGACTACATCTTTTATCTCACGATAAGTTTTTTCGCTTCAGTTAAATCTTTCTTGACTTCCCTTTACGAATAAATAACTGGTCCTGTCTATCTACCTATCAGCCATTTCTTGTATACCTACTATCTTTTTCATATATTAGTGTCTACATATTTTCACTTCTTAATGTATGTACCAATGTTTCCAAACATATATCAGGCCGCTTTATTAATACAGCATATTAGGTACCGAATTGTAGGTCTCAATTCGTCAAGCATATGTTATATCTTTTAATGTATTACTGAGTCGTAATTTGCATACTGGACGAGTCATCTTTGAAACTAGATAACTCCATGTTTCACAACCTAGTACTTATCTCATCGATGGTTCCAACAAAAAAAGATCCTCAACGTGATCTGAGCTAAATCTTTGTCCCCAGTTCACTTCTATTGTTAACATCGTGTTTCCTTTAGCTATAACATAATTGACAATCGATTTTATGTAGCTGTAGTTGGTACTTAGTTCATAGTTCTCTCGCCACTGTTGTTAGCCACTTCTTATATATGAGCGCTACTGTAGGATAGATCAAACACAGTTTTTACACAAATTGTTCAAATATCTCTTAGAAGTAGTGTAATCAGTTAAAAATAGAAATAAGTAAAACTACACTAAGATATGTAAATAATTGTTGACATCTAAAATAAAATGGTGACTATAAAGAAATTTGCATAATTATGATCGCTAATGATACAAAATTTGAAGAAAAACGGAGTGATGATAATAATCATAATACCGAAAATAATATAAATTTAAGCAAAACCTTTGGGGAGTAGCCTAAGGAATAAGTTAAAAACAGTGAGTTATTACAACAGTTAAATAAAAAGGTTGAGGCAAAATGACAAATACAAACCAGACACGTTATAGCAGGAGAAAACAATACAAAATACAGGTAGCACTAGAACAAAAAACCTAACAAATCTACGCTACAACTGCAACTCTGGTGAATTTTGCTAAATGTTAGCTAATTAGATTATCATAATAATTGTCAATCTCCGGTAAGAATGAATCCCGAAGAAAAAGTTCGGCGTATTAAAAACATTACCAGACATCGAATGAAGAAAGCATCGGCATATCAGTAAAAAAATATAATAGAACAAATTACCAGATTGTGTTATCAAAATTGGTAGTAGGCGGCAGTCGATACTAAAAATTATAACTCACTGTTTACAACTCATTGAGCAGAGGCTCAAGGGTATCTGCCAATAATCTATACCAGTACTAGTATTAACCTTAGGTACATAAGAACATTGGTAACATAACGGCCGAATTGTCATTTCAAGCCAGATGAAGAAATGTTTTAAACTCATATAAAACGGAAAGTGGATAATTTTTATTAATACCATGATAGTCGGATACTTATAACAAAACAAAGAATGAGAAATATTTTTTAATTTTAACTGTAACCTCTCAGGATTTTGCTGATATGAATAGCTTGAACAAAATAATCACCATCAAATAACTTCAAAGACAGAAATAGGCTGAAACCTAGCAGACAAAAAGATTTGTGCAAATATAGAATCCGCCATTTTATCCCTGAAAAACGTATAAGTTTCTTACCAACAATGCTAAAACACCAATAAAGATAAATATCCTAAAGTAGAGAAGATTAGGGTTAAGCACTAAATGGTGAACAGAATAATTAAGTGACAAATAATGTGGTGTGTCGCCAATTCATAAAAATAATAACCTCACAGCAATGTTGAGAAATAACGAATTCTTTATGTCACGACAAAAAAAGGGGAGCTAAAACTCAGCAAAGGTCCCCTTCATAGTATCAATAACAAACAGTCTTGGTCTAACAGAACATAAATAATGTTTGAGATATTATGATTATGGATATTTTCATGCTATAAAACATTAACCATCCTCATGATCAAAAAATAACACGATATGGCACAAAACAAAAGTTAAAGTCTCCATTCATTTTGCAAGAAATAAATGTAACAGATGAAGCAAAATCATTATACGCTAGCACTATAAACAAACCCTAGATAAATGTTCAGATAATGGGAAGCTGACGTTCACTATTATGAATCTAAAAATGATTACCTTTATTTAAGTAATTTAGTTAAAAACTAACTGGGATGTTAACATAATCACTCAACATCTAGTTAATGATAAAATATAAATGCAAAAGTTGAATATGTTTAATACTAATAAAAAGCATACTATAAACATTTTAGAATAACTTATGGGAGTTAAAAATTCTGAACCAGCACAATCTGCAAATTTTTCCATTGTTTCAAAATAGAATTTCACTACAACATTTCAGAAATTACAGCCATACCTGATTAATAACAATGCATTTACTCTAAGAATGTCATATCATATATATTTTTTAATATTTAACGCCGTTATTGCCATGCATTATTTAAAACTATTTTGAATATCCAATCATAATAAAACTTAAATCCTATAGAGTTGTAATACATGTGGAATTGTATTGGATAATAATACATAGAAGAAATATTGTCATATTCCCAAAATGTTTTTATTTTAACATTATTTGCATATTTAGTACTTGTTACCTTCTAAAACTATTAAACGTAAAATCTTGTGGAAAGACCACCTCATTTCTTTAATACCATATCAATTATTATAGTTTGTTGCCAGCAATTGGTTTTAAGAACGCAGCAGTCTAATTGTCGATATCCCAGAAAATCACCAATTGCATTTATTCAATAATTTTTCAACATTAATTATGCAATAACTTTGTAGAAAACTAATTATTAAATACATTAGCTTCAATGCACAATTTCATACAAACTTTTAACTTTTGGATAAGCAATTATAAGTAATTAGTTACTCTAATTATTCTAAATACACCATTCGGTTTTAGTTTTAAAATTATCATGTCGTTGAAACGTTTTTCTTTATGCTAGATAACCAGGGTGCTATTTCAATTTAATTTCATTACCTGACTTGCGTGGGAAACTGCATCATTTGTATTCAGCGGTTTGGCAACTGTTATGGTAACTATTCCTTTTGGTATTCCTTTAAGAATTTGCACTGCTGTATTCACGTAGCATGTTCGATACTAATGTCGTTCACCGCTAATATCTATCTCCTGGAATGAGTCGTCCGTCGCTATGGGCCACTTCCCCCTGGTACCAGAGATCTTACAACAATTACACTTTCTAGTGGACTAAGTGGGTCCTAAAATAAGATATTAGTTCAAATCAGGTATGAGTCAAAACAATAACATTACATCAAAGTTTGAATAAAATCTGTAATCGATGACGATTAATATTCTGCTGTAGGTAGTTTATCTATTACATACTCCTAGTGACAAATTATATGTATATTCCGATAATCTACTGGGTGAATTAATTATACATTGCTAGTAAAAAGTCCACTGCCTAATTTGCAAGGTATTGACAATACCTACTCACCCATTTTTTTGTTTGGGATTAGGCCAACTTTGATAGATAAATTGAATAAATAGAAAAATTATTATTTCCATTTAACTAATGAAGAATATTCAGTCTATGCTTAGTTGTCAAAAAGTTGAGTTGTTGTAATTTTCTAGTAATTGTTACTTTGCAAATTTTTGTGTAAAACTTTATATATTAAATATTTAGTTTATTATTGTCTAAGGAGACGTTTAGAAGTTTACATACCCTAATAAAACGTACCCAAGTCGACAAAGTAGCAGGTGTCTCAATAGTTGTGGAATGTAGAAAGAATCGGAACATTTATTAAGTTAGAGGTAACCACAACGTACTATATCGAGGACCAGCTATATAGTAAGAAAAACCTAAATTCCAAGAATCAAAATGCCAACTCAAAAATGTGCATCATTTTGGAATTTCTACGAAAAAAAATACAAACCGGAGACGCCACAACTATCTTTCCAAAACAGGGTCTCTACGAAACAAGTTGAACCTTATATTGTTCTGAACAGTTGAAGTTCATTTGTTGCCATAAAGGTAGTAAATAATTAATTTTGTACTAATTGGTTGCAAAAATGATGCATCTTAGAAGAATAATTTCTTTGGGATAGATATTTTATATCACTTTTGAAAAAGTATCAGTTTCTTTTGAATTCTTCATCTGAGGAAACTGGTGGAAATCTCTCCCTCTATACGAAATGGTAAACATTAATTTCATCTTTAGATCAATAACCACTACTTAACTTATCCTTACAGTAAGCTGCTATATAAAAGTCTTCCAGTAAAATAGATCAATACTTTACTTTGGTCTCAGCGACGTTAGAGGGCACTAACTACTCAACTTTTTGTTTATAAGCAAGATAATATATTATACTAGCTTTTCCATTTTAATTTTATATAAGGCTGTATATACCTATATATATATATATATATATATATATATATATATATAATGTCTACGTACCTGATAATCTAATATTGAAAATCCCAGTCCCCTTTCTCCCTTTGCTAGTTCAATAACTGTTGGCTCTTCTGACCACATTGGTATGCCCACTATGATTTCTAGTGATTTAGATCTGGTCGGCTCGCTGGCTATACTTGAACCAATTGACGTTTCAGACTTAGCTTTGACTAAGTGATTACTACTTTCAGACAAAGGAATTAGCGTCTGTAGACTGCCTGCTAGGATTTTCTAAAACCAATATTTCCTAGAGTAAAAAAATCTTTCAAATCTAAAAATTCATAAGGATATATATCACTCTATATCGTTCTCCTAGTTAATCTAAAAATTGACAGGTAATATGTTTAACTTTCCTTTTTTTGGTTGTGCATATATAATTTTATATATTTAATGAATTGTACTAATTAACAGAGTAAGTTCTGTAAACGACCATTGTACTTTTCAGCAGCCAATGCGACTGAAAGACTAACAAATGTCAACCAAATCAGCAACGCTGTTTAAAATTCAAGAGTGCTAATAGAGAATTAAACGAAGATTATGAAGGGATCAAAGAGTGAGATAACCAAATAACGAGTGAATTTATAAAGTTTTAAAGTATTAAATTACATTATACAAGAGAAAATTTATTCGGTGAAGGATAAAAGTTGTAGAATAATTTAGATACTAGTATCTTGTTGTGACTAATGTTCCAAATTGCAGTGAATATTTTAACAGGATTTGGTGGAGTTTTGTGATTTTTTAAACTCTTAAAGCTCTGAAAGTATTGCAAAAAACAAAAATGAAAGCTTTCTTTCATGATTTATTTTATATATTCTCCACTTTTAAAGAAACTTGTGAATTATTAAATAATCAACAAAATATTCAGTCTACAAAATATTATTTGCTTCTTGGATATCATTCCAAGATCAAGTCGGTCTATCTTTATAAACAAATACAAACATTTCATTCATTATATATTTTAAGCACCCACTAGAGAGTGGGTGCTTAAAATCTAGGTAGAGACTTAGATTTAATGTTCTACCGTTGTTATTCCAACAGCTAGATAACCGCCAAGTTTTTGTGATTTAACTAATACTTTCACATTGGTACGCTAAGCACTCTACATTTTTTTTTAATTTTCCGTTATTGATAATTTTTTATTCAATTTTCATAAACATGTTGTTACTATAATTTAAATAGTTTTTTTATGAGTTGGTTTTGAATTTTACATTATTTGTGGCACATGTTATTTTTTATGTTTACTACTTACTAAATTATTTATTTAACGAAATTCATTACATTGTTCAAAAAAGAGAGTTTTTGGCAATTAAATGAACATAGAAAAGTATTCGTTAGGAAAAAAATAATTCAAGTAATACAATTAATTTTAATTTTAAACAACGAAAATTTCATTATCCAAGAAATTCATTTCAGTGCAAAGTATTTGCGACAAGTTAAAATGTTCAAAACTTTCATAAATTATAGAAAATAGTTTGTTTACGAAAAATTCCTATAAATTTCCCAACTATATACTACTAAATTGCATGTGATCAAATTTGGGTTGTGATAGATTTTAATATTAATATCAGAACACCAAACTTTTACTACATTTTTTTCGTCATGTGCAACAACATTTTAGATATTAAGAAAGAAAAACTTAAATATATATATATATATATATATATATATATATATATATAAGGCTGGTGGTTATAAGAATTAAATTTCTTGAGGGTCCTCTTTTTATGGGAAAACAGTAGGATTTTTTTGTTTTTTATTATCAAAACACACGCCTCAAGATAACTGAAGTTTTTTTTTGGCTAATATCATAGTTTTTTAAATATCTCTAGGAATTTCAAATTTATCAAGATATTCTCAATATACAACTGGAAAAATTACTTTTTTAGGTCTCAAAATCTATTGTACACAATTCAGAACCGCCTGATAAATATGAATTTTAGAAAAAAATGAATGAGACCTTTTTTGTAGAGAATTTAATTTCATACAAAATTGTTTGTATATTTTTTTCTCAATGTTGAAAACTGTAAGAGATATTAAGAAGAGCTACGCTTTTACCAAAAAATCAATTTAAGTCGTCTCGAGTCATGTGTTGCTTTGAATAAAAAAAATTCTTAATATTTTTTCACCAACAGGAAACTCATTAGGGGTTTCCGGGAATTCACCAGCGTATTGATAACTGATCCCGGTTTTATTAATCACAAAGGCATTATCCACATCTCATAAACTGGATTGAAAACTTGCTGTTCACTACGCAAAGCTTACAAGAAGATAATCTGAATTTTTCATGTATGAGTCGGTCCCCTCTGCAAACGGTTGGTCTAGGTATTTGGCCAGCTCATCCAATTGACCTATTGACCTTAAAGGTGCGCCTTCTTTATGTACATTTGGCTATTCATAGAATTTCGGACATCTCAATGACTTTTCACGTGGAAAACGTTGGAGTTGGACCTTTTTGTCGGATTCTACTTGCTTGGATTTTGGCCATAATTGTTTTCTCCAGATAAATTGTTGGGTTAGTAGTAATTTGTTTGTATGCTGGATCTTGTAGCAATGTTTGCGTTTTGTTTGAGTAATCCGCTGTATCTAAAATTACAGTCAAATTTCCTTTATCCGCTGGTAGAATCACAATGTTCTTGTTCGGGCGAAGTTGTTTCAAGGCCTCATTTTGTTCTATAGGTTTCTTTTGGGTAGTTTAGCGTTCATAGAACATGTGATCCTTCTTGTCGAATTATTTCTGCGGTAGTCTCATCTAATATTGAAACTGCTGTTTCCACGCCACATGTTATGCTCTCTGTTGGTATGTGAGAGGGAGTAATAGTGTAATTGAATTCCTTAGCCAACAATCCAATCGAGGTAGAGTTCGACTGGACCGAAGATAAGTTATAGGCGGTTTTATTAATTTCCAATTACAGCGGATTAAATTGTGAGCGTTATTTTCCGAAAAGAAATCGTTTAAGCTTCTGTTGGAGCTTCAATCTGTTGAATTTCGTCTATTGTTGTTTTGTTGTTAACTCTGCATTCGTTTCGGCCCCTAAAGTCTTTAATCTCATCGATTTTATCTTAAATTATTTTACGGGTTGCCAAAAGTACATAAAGAAGGTAAACCTTTGACGCCAATAGTAAGCTCTATTGGATCACCCACAAAATAGATAGCCAAATACCTAGCCCAACAACTCCAACCATTTGCAGAGAGGCAGACTCATACGTGAAAACTTCGACACATTTGATCGAAATCCTTAGCAAAACGGTCTTACAACCAGATTGCCCTCTTGTCAGCTTTGACTCAGTGTCCATTTTTCACCAAGATCCCTATCGACGAAGTCTTGGATATCATAATAGAAAAATACAAGCCACCTCAACACCTTGTAGACTTAACAGCGCACTGAAGAACGTATTTTGTTTACGAGAACCAACGATACAAATAAGTGGAAGGAGCTCTAATGAGATCACCACTCCCACTAGTATTAGCAAATCCATTTATGGAGAACCTTGAGGAGTTGACACCTAAGAACAGGAAGTCTTATACCCAGTTTATGGTTACGATTTGTGGATGATAGCTTGGTTATTTAGCTTAATGGGAGGGAACAACTCAACACGTTTTTAGATGTGTTTCATTTTTAGATAACCTAAATGGTGTTCATCACAAAATGAAATTTACCATGGACATTGAAGCCAAGGAAGAAGAAAGGAACCCTTGGCCAGACAGTATATAGGAAAACAACTCACACCAACAGATACCTTCATGTAAATTTGCATCACCACCCAATCTAACCACAAGCCGTCGTCAAGACTTTAGTAACCAGATCACAAAGACTAACTGACTAGGATAACACCAATTAAGAAACGGACAGTTAAAAAACAGCTCTGAGACAAAACGGATTTACGTGCAGAAATATACAAATAGCCCTAAAGTCAAAATCGGAACAAACAGATAAGGAGCAAGAGACACCAATAAACAAGGACAGTATTGAGAGAATCCTACAGAGACACAATATCGACATTATTTTCAATACCACTAGAAAAATCAGCACGGTGTTGACGAGTGTCATTGAATAATTGTTTGAATAAGCTCCTTTAGACGCAAATTAATTGTCACAATCAGTTGTATTACTCAACTTTTAATGAAGGCTTTGCACTTTAGCCATTGATATGCGTCTTCCATCTTGGTCCTATTTCGCCATGTTCAAAGAGAATCTTCCCTTGTTCGTCTTTTGCCGCTTTATTTTTCCTCTTGGGTTCATTGTTATATTGTAGACCATATCGATTGTCCTCTTTTTCCAGAGGTTGTCTATTTCTGCACATCTTTCCTCAGTATGCCTTTCTTTCGCTTTGGCTGTTTATCCCGTTTCTTAGATCCCGGTATTTTTGATTTTCTTTTGCGGTTTTGTTTTTAAATTTATTGCGCTTTTTTATCATGGCGATAAGGTTCTTTGGTTTCCAGGATTTTCTTGTCTCGTTAACTCTCTTAACATTTGCGTTTCTATTTGCTTCCATTTTTCTTGTAAGCATTTATTCTTGCTTGTAATTCTCTTTATTTTTTTCTGTTATTTTCCTTGCTAGCTTTTCCTTTTGTATGTGTATTTTGTATAATGCCCTCATTTGCCTGACTGTCTTTCCCATATTTCTCTTTTTTTTTTTAATTTTCAGTAGCAGCTCATCACAACTAAATTATGGTCGTTAACCACATATGCTCCTGGATAGCTAATACAGGCAGTTTTTTACTTGGTTTTCACAACTATTTGATATCATTTTAGACCTCTGGCATGTTGCATTTGAAATAATATATTAAGTTATGTTTAGGGCAAAATGCATCAGCCTTTCTCCTCTTTCATTACTGCTGCCTAATCCACACTAATCCATAATATTTTCTTCGCTTTCTTCTCTACGGCGTTCCAGTCTCCCATTAAAAGCAGATTTTCGTTTCCTTTTATATGTTCCATAGTTTTTCTATGGCCTTGACTTATTTTCTTAGTTAACTGGTCATTATAACTCCTACCACGACTTGTCCAATATTTATCACTATGTATTCTCCACTCCATATACCTCTTTATTGTGGTCATCTAATTTCTACTATTCCAAGTAGATTCTGCCTGTTACCTTTCATTTCCTCTGTTGTTTCATAACTTTCCACATTTACATAATTTTCACACATACCGAATCGATTCATGCCTTCTGCAGTTGTGCCCACACGGAGATCCGATTGGGGGACTGTGTTACCTCCCGAAAATGTAGCTATCGAAGACGTCATCATTTCTAAAACAAAACCATTGGTTCTGCTGATTTAGAAAAGTTTTCGGTTTTATACAATGGTTTTCTTTTGTCGTTATTGGACAGTTTATGTCAGACGAAGACATTTGGCCCTTAGTTTCTATTCTATTTATGTTAAAGAAGACCCAGTATAGAGGGATATTGGGTCTTCAGATTTTCTTTTGTAGCAACAGGATTTACCAACGGGAAGGTGATTTGACAGAGGCGATTTGAGACGCATTACTTCTCCATTAGAGAGATGGCTTCATCAGCCATCGTGGCGTAAAAAAAGTCCCGATTTTTCTCGATGTTTATTGTTCAAATAATTTACTTGTACTAACGTTGTGTTAAAAATCGTGTCAGGTATAGCCTATAAACTTTTACTTAGTTAGCATAAGCGATTTGCAGAGAAACATTATGATACTTAAAATTCTCTATTCTCTCAATCTTCCCCAGAGAAAAACATTTAAGAATTCCTTGTAATGAGAGAATTTGTTCTCTAATGAAAATGAACTTTCTCAGATTATGAGACGGTTATAAGAAATAATAATGTAACAACACTAATCTCGGACCAATTATAAACAGCACCAGGTGGGAGTTTTACAGTTACAATCTGTTCAGTTTTACAAACACTCTCTAAGTATATTTATGTGCCAGCAACTCATTAACGAATCTTAATCTTTGATCCGTTCCTAACCTCCAAACCTAATTCGATATTAACACTCTCGAGTTTTAGGTAGCATCTCTAAATTGTTGAGTAAACATTTACTTACCCTTGCCTGAAAAGCCTCCCTATGCTGAGATGTATCTATTATTCGTATGGGGATGGGGTAGCGGGCGCAAACTAAACTCACGAAGTTCGGTAATTGTTTTAAGATGGATACGACTTCCAGTGGTTGAGGCCGAGCAACTGGACCCCGTTTACCTAAAATGAACAAACTCGTTTATCTAATAATTTTGGGTTAAATTTAATAATATTGTAAATTGTTTTGAACAAATTTCCTGACATTCCGGTCACATATAAAATGGGAATTGTGAGTAAAATGCAGAATCTTTACAAAAACTTCATTTATATATATTTTTCTTCTTCTTCTATCGTAATTTAGGAAGTTCCATCTTTTACGGGGTTAATCCATCCCTCTTATTACTGTTGACTGTTTGTCTCTTACGATTGTTACCACCATATCGCCTGCTATTCGGCTTTTGTGATTATTTCAGTCTCTTTTCGTTTTTGAGACGCAGTCGTTTATTCTTTCCACGTTGAATGTTGTTATGATTTCATCACTTCTTACTCTATCTCCCAGTATTTTTTTAACCGATTTCAAAAAAGGACGATGTTCTCAATTCGGTTGTATTTTTTTTCTTTGTTACCTCCGTACGCCAGCAACTATGAACCGATTTCGAGCATTCTTTTTTCATTAGATAGAATATACTTCCAGATTGTTCCCATCATATTTTTTTCAATGACATGGAATGGTTTATTTTGCAAAAAATCTGAAAAATCTAGTAACCGACTTCTTAATGTATCATAATATATGGTGAATGCGCTGGAATTAAAACATTTTAGTTATTCTTATTCGAAATCTGGCATTTTCTTGAAACCTAAAACGCAATCACTTTTATTAATAACTGTATACGAGTTTTGTCAAAAATATGCATTTTTCACAATAGTGAAAGATCTACCATTTCTTTTGGCAATATCGAAACTGGTTATGAATTTACGTTAATCAACATTTTCAAAGAAAAAAGTTGCCGATTTTAAGATGGGTAAAAGTTTAGGTATGACTTATATGTTAATTTGAGGCATTCGTGAAGGTTATACCAGTTTATCGTTATCCATTATACAGAATAGATAAACAATGTTATATGTAGGTAATAAACAGTTTTATATGCTTATATAAATTCGTTTAATTTTATAATTATGGTTAAAATACGTTAGAAACTAAATGTTTTGTTGGGTGGCATATAAGTAGTCGCATATACAGAGGAATTGGTTTATAGGGTGGAGTGGAGAGAAATTGTAGTTATACAGGTTGGTTAGAAAAAAGCTAGAAAAAAATATATAACGTGAAACCCACAAGTAGTTGATTACATGTGACAATTGAAAGATAATATGGAGTAGGACATATGTTATACAAGTTGTTTTAAAAAATGGAAAAAGAATGTTATACCTGTATGATAGCCCCTTAACAGTTAAAAATAAAAAATGGTTGGAGTATAGGGTAGAGTGGAATTATAGTTTAACAAGGTGGTTCAATAAATGTTAAATTGAGTGGCTATTAGTAGATGCATATACAGTGTGGTGATGTATATGTATAAAAATTTAATAAAAGAAATGTTTTATTGGATAACCTACAAGGTGTTGTATGTATACGATGGATTGAAATATAGGGCGGAATAGAAATAAATTTATAGTAGGTGGTTAAAAAATATTTCAACCAAAAAGTGATTATAGTCCACAGGCAGTCGTCTATATAGAAGATAAAGTGTATATAGAGTGGTTCACAAAATTCGGTACATAAGAGAGAGAAGTTGAAGTATAAAGTGGCATTATTTTAAAGTGTCTCAATAAATTTTAGAGAATTGAAATTAAACTGATTCATTGAGTCTCAGCATAAATTTATGTTTATGACATATTTACATATAGGTATCCACATTTTGTTTTCGAAACCTTAAATTTGGGAGTGAAGTTTTGTTACCGAAATATTAACATTTTAATATTTAAAAATATATATTCTCCCAGTTTTCATAGAATGAGCTGCCTGATCCGGAACATATAATATAATAGTCACATGTCGGTTTTTTTCAGTTTTATACTAGATTCGTCAAAAAATTAAATTTTGTCTAATAATAAAGTAGTCCTGTTTTGTCAATAAAAAATGTCATAAAACAAACTTCCTGTCAACTGAAACATGCATCCAGTTACGCCATTATATCACTAAAAAGCAGAAAATAAATAGCTTTTTAAAAAATATCACCGACTTCAATGCATAGTAACAAGAATAACACTAAAATGTAAAAACAATTCCATTGGATATTTAAAACGAAAAATAAAATATGATCTATGCGTTTGAAGTTGGTGCCAAGCCTGAAAAATGTATTATATAAAGCTAAAATATAATAATCAAACGCGGTCCTATAGATCATATAATATATTTCGTTTCAAATATCCAATTCAATTATTTTTTTTTACTTTTTAGTGTCATTATTGTTACTATGCATTGAAGTCGGTGTTTTTTAAAACTATTTATTTCCTATTGTTCCTCTTAGTGACTCAATTGTGACGAATTTTTGAATAAGTATTTTATGTGGTTTGTTCATGTGCTGAATGTTAATGATTTTTTTGCTGAACAGACTTTACGTTGAGAGTTTTTTTTAGTTTTCATGCCAACATTTTATAGCACCGCCCGCGCCGCATGAAAGTAAACGGGTCCTACACATGATGTGAGTTGGTAGGGGGTTGGGCCAATTTGTTCAGAACTCACCTGGAGTTTAATGGGTTAATTTTCTTAGTTGTACAGGCTGGTTCAAACGAATGCTAGAACAAATTATTTGATAGAATGGCCTGTAAGTAGTTTCATCGCATATTCCACTAGCATTTACAAATATAGGTTAATTGAAATATTTAGTGGAATAGAAATATAGTCAGGGTGGTTATAAATTTGTTAAATTGGAAGACCCATGAGTAGTTGCATATACAGGATAACTGAAATAAGAGTAGAATTATAGATACACATGGTGGATCACAACAATTTGTTATAAAGGATCGCCCATAAGTAGTAAGGATATTTCAGTCATAGGATGGAGAATAATTGTAGTTAAATAGATGTGATTCATAAATATTATTTATTTTAAGAAGTATTTTTATACTCTCTTCGAGGTGTTATCCCTTTGTACGCAAGACAATATATATTATATATAATATATATTGTTTCTGGTGAGGGAACCTTCATCAGTTGCGCTTCCCACAATTGAATGTCCTCTCAAACACTTCTTTATGTATTTGATACATTTCGTTAAATTTGAAGACGCGAGATGTAAGACCGACATGTTAGGATTTTCGAGAGAATTAGCACACAGAGGTTCCGAATCTGGAGCCGTTCCGTGTAATTGCTGTCCTAGGAGTTAAGGGAGAATATGTATTATATATATTATATAATAAATATTGTCTTGCGTACAAAGGAATGACACCTCGAAGAGAGTATTCAATATCTCTGACAGGTGAAGTAACCTGAAAATTTTATCGTGACATTCTGTCTTAGGAGTTAAGGTGTACTATTTCTCTCGAAAATATCCTAGATGTCGGTCTTACATCTCGCGTCTTCAAACGTATTTTTATGACAAGTGTTGCTACTGTTTATACTTATAAAGTTTTTTATGGCCAAATATAAACATTTGTGTTCACAGTTTTGAATTTTATTTATGACTTTCTCAGTAGATACAATTGTCAATTGTCCCGTTTTACCGCTTCAGCTCTCTGGATATGAAATTTGAACACAACTTTTTTTATTATTTTTGTAACCATTTATTATATTTCATTAACGCTTTTATTTTCTAATATAATTATTTTTAATTTGAATATATGGTCATTTAAAACTGATTTATCACCAATAAAAATTAAACTTGGTAAAAATTGTACAACAAAGTATAAGCATGTAGGCTTGCCTTAAAGATTAAAAATTGAATTTCGATACATACTTCTAATAGTTCATCACCAGACTGTAAGATTCCATTCCTTCCAACTAGTCCATCTGGGAGAATATTTCTTATATAATGGTGTGGCCGCACTTCCCTACCATCTTCTACATCGACTGTACCCTCAAGGCTGATTCCTAAACCAGTGTTAGAGTCCTTATGTAGTTGAGCTATCTGTAAAGTAAAGCATGTTTTAAACTGACATCCCTTATTTGGTAATTAATGTCATAATATTTTTCTGAATCCCAAACAGATACTTGGTATCTTAGTGCAATTGCAAATAACAAAAACGCTTAACACTTGACCTTTTCGGTATAATGGCATAATTGTGGATGAACAAAAAGTTTTGTCGAATGCCTTCTATTATGAACAAAAGAATTACCTTGAAATAGATCAGAAAGAATTTGTCTATCAGATTTTCAACTAAGGTTCGATCAGAGCATAATGCATGATAAACCAAGTTGTAACTTTTGTTGAATGCAAAACCGTTGGCAGAAATGGTTGGTTTTGGCTATTGGTAGACGACAGGTCGGCAAATTTCAGATCTTATTTCACATATAACAAAGCACCAATGATCGACAACAGACCTCACTGCCCCCTTCCTCTGCATGGAGACGTCCGTGGCTGAACGATTTGCTGAAGCATTTGGTCTACAAATTTTGCTCATTTCATGAACTAACTATAACAATCGGGGATTTTAGGGAATAAATGTTGCCTTGCTAACTAAATACTTCAAAAAACTAGTTGGGACTGTATTTTCTGAGAATATTGACAATGCTAAAGAAAATCGTGAAGGTTTTTTTTTTACTGTACAGAAGATTGTTCCAATCAATTTTTTATAATTCTTCATTTTTGTTGTAATTTATATTAAAAACAATTCTTTTTATTTTAAAATATGTTAATTTTAATTATTTTTTATTTAAATATTTAACAATTTTTTTTTTAGCATTTATTATTTATGTTAATATTTTAATATTTATTTATAATTCCATTTCTTTATATGTGTTTTATTTTTTACATTTTTGTTTATCGATAAATTATTCTATTAATTAAATACTTATTGAAATTTTTTTAAATAATATTATAGTTAATATAAGTAGGCATCAATACACATAAATATCCGTATACTAAATTTTATTTTTTATATTAAAAATTACTTCATTCACATTATGCTAACATTATATTGGATTCTTGCACAATATGTTTCTGCTATTATATGAGAGGTCCTTGCAAGATTTACTTCATTGTAACATATATTGTTAGATCATCATTGCTAATCTGGAATATGAAAATGTTATAAATGTATTCATTCAATATTGAGTTTCTTCTTAGAGCCTTGCAGTTTTTACGGATGCATCATTGACTTCATTGTGAGATCACATGCATCTGGCGAATATGCAGAAACATCAGTTGGTCGTTTAAGAATTGTTCATCTTATAACAGCAACATGATATCGAGTACTCTTTGTGAGTATCATGTGTTACGTTATTTTTTGCCTTAGCTACTCGTATAATTGAACGCGTTTAAGACCGTCAAAATATTGTTTTTTATTCGTTCGTCCGGTTAGCGATCGATAAGCTACTGATTGCGCGCCGATTTTGCCTTATTATTATATTTGGTTCTGATTTATTTTGGAAGGATGTTTGAATTCGACCTGTGGAGACGAAGTGATTTATCGAATATTTCGTTTTGGCATTGTGTGTGCTTGACAGTTGTCCTTGTCGTCGACAAGGCGGGATGTGGATGTGCGTGTAGAAAATTGTGTGAGTTAACTGGAGAAGTCGTGCAGTTGTTTTTAAGGGATTTTCCACTAGTATACTGGCTTTGATAAGCCATCCGAGTTCGGGAGTTATATGTGTTCCAGCATATTGTAGTACTGTTGATTAGTTGCTGGGATACTTCTCTCATTGAGGATTTGAAAACTTCTGTTGCGTAATACTTCGGAGTGGTCATGGTATTTGGGGCCACCCTCACAATGGAACCTTTGGTATAAGAACCTATTGATAGGGGTTCTTCTTCCTTTTTGTTCTACTTCTTTTTCTGTTGTCGTATTTCTTCCATTTGTTTTGTTTCTACGGCGCGGCGTTCCTGATTTTGTTGCTCCATCCAGTGAGATGGGGGTCATATTTTACTGTTCTATTACGACACTAGACACAGATCTGGTTTGACATTATGGTATGCCGATCATCTACTTAGGATGCAGATGAACTAGTTGATGGTGCATATACTAACACCTGTATTTCTGGTATTTCTATCATCAGAGTTCCAGTGGGAGTGGAGCGCAAGGGACTCTAACTTCAGCTTCAGCTGTGGTTTTCAGATAAGTGACAATTTGTGTATCTGGTTACTGTTTCATTATCAGTTATTTTTACAATAATAATATAAACATTAGTATTTGATTTGAAATTAATAAAATAGAATTTGTTAACCGAAAGTAAAGACCATTAGCCTACTATCGGGTTTATTATTATTATTTTGATCAATTGCACTTACCCTCGAGCTCGAGTGTAGTATAGATGACACCAACGTCGGAATTCTGAATTTTATTTAATGATAAACATCAGGTAATTATGATCGGTTCCCATTAATGTAGTATTTGATATTGACGATTTATTTAAATATTCTATTGATAGATTTATTGTATTAGAGGAATGTTTAAATATTTGTAACCGGTTATTCAGGATCTCACATGTTTATATGTACAGTTTGAACCTCTGTCCATAAGTGTACATTTGTTTCATTTCATTCTTCTGCCCTTAGCATAACTAGGTAGGGTAAAAATTTGGTGTCACGTAACATTTTGGTGTGGCATTTTAACGCCAAAGTGTGGCGTGGTAAGTGTAACACATTGCGAACTATTATTAGAGAGTATTTTGTTCGGCAACATCTGTTTTAATCCAAGTTTTCAATGATGCCTCTTTTACGTTTCAAACTAAATATATTTCCTAATTAGTAGTTACTTCCAAATGTCTAATGTCTTTAAAAGCGATGGGCAACTTTTTATTTCTATAACTTCGTGCATAGTAGGACATGGCCTGCCGTGTTGTTGAAAATTATTATCCCTCTAAGTAACATCCTGATGTTTCCCATAGAAAAGTAAAAAAAACATTGCCGGTAGTCCAACTCATAATGCAAAGGCAATTTACAGACCATTTGGCAATGAATGCAATTACCTAATGAAAAATGCCAGTCCTTACTAAACTCAGATATAAGTAAGTATTATTCTTTCAAAATAGTCGTTATAGCAGTTGAAGATCTATTATTAATTTTAAATAACATTCAAATTTATAACATCGAGCATGCTGTAAACCCTACAGATTATATTATATTAACTAATTTTTTGATTTTAAAAATTGTTTTACGAATTATTTATGTTAGGATTTATTATATTTATCATGGTTGTCGAATTTTCTTCTGACTTTCAGCTGATATTAGCATTTGCAAAAGTTGATTAATTTTTGATACGTTAGCAAAGACCACGAACGACCTTGAATTTAAAGAATTTCGTACTATTATCTGTGTGTGATGTCTTGTGTTATTATTTTTCCTGAGTTCTTTGAGAATACACCACATAATTATGTCTTGTGTACAGCAAACGGAACCATTTGAGGGCATCTCCCAATATTGAGCGAATAATTCCATCCGAGAATGCAAATTGATGCATAGTCAATAAATTAGATCAGGGAGACCTACCTACTGTTTCTCCATCATGTTGTACTGGACTCTAGAAGTACCTAGCCTGTATATCTCTTAAATATCTTAGGACACTACCGCTCTCTTAAATAATAAGTATTACAAGGTCGGAAATGTTGCCGTTTTTACAGTAATTCAAGATCTTTTGCCTTTTTAAAAATTCCTATTAGTTTCTGGGATACAGAGTGATTTGTAAAAAGTGCCTAAATTAAATAAAAATTTGCATATTTCAAGTTTAATTTGAAAGAATGTAATTTTTCTGCTCTACAACTTAACTATCACTATCAATTTCTTTTTTTTAATACGCACCTGTATTTTTTATTAGTAATTCTGAAAGAAAAATTTTATTTGTTGCACAACTAGATGGACGTATTTACGGATGTTTCTAACCAAAAAATCCATCAACGGGAAATAAAAAAAAAGTTGTACAGACTTGTCTCTTGGGTACAACTTTTAAATCAAAAATTGTATGTTATTTTGACTAAAAATATATTTATAAAAATATTCAAAAGTAACACAAAACTTTTAACAGTTTTATTAAACGTTATACTTATATTTAAACGTAAACTTTGAAACATTTAACTCAAGAAACAATAATTATTATAAATGATGGAAGTTACCCCCAAAGCTTAGTAAAACAATTTTGCGAATTTAAAGTTATCTTTTTAAATAGTTATTAAGACTTCATTATATGCTTGTCAAATTCCTATGATCACATAAAATGGAAGGTCATCTAAAAAGTAGATAAAATAAACAAGACAAATTTTCTCAAAAGAAAAACGGACCCACAAGTTTCCGGTATAACATCCCAACCACTCATTGATAACTAACATTTCCTGGAAAGGAGTTTCACGGTGAAAGTATTCATTGGCTTGAGTTCACCGATAAGTGATATTGCGGTTGAACAATTTATTATTGCAAAATTGACGTTAATCTCACCATAAATTGTTTCTCCAAGCGTTGAAGTGTTAAATGCTGCAGTTTTCTACGTCGATAGTGTCCAATCGATTTCAATGTAATATGACTTTTGCAGAATCTTTTGACAGTTTCTCTTTCTATTTCCCTTGAGGAACTTCCGCTCTGTAACATTTTTATAATGTACATATCCTAAAGAAATGTTTTTTTTAATTTCCTAATGATAACTTTTTCGGTAAGATACTTCAGTAAATATGCCAAAGTAATATATGATTATATAGCAAATTAAAATTCCTCTCAAAATTTCTAATAAAAAATCCAGGTCCGTATCTTAAAAATGAAGTCGATAGTGAAGGACAGATCATGTAACGACAGAAATAAAATTTGTAGAATCCATTTTCAATTAAACTGTGTCTCGAAACTGAATAGTTTTCGAAATATTCAACAAAATTAATCAAAGCATTTTTCTCCGATCACCCTGTAAGTTTTCCAACATGGCAGAAACAACTTGAATTAGTTTCCAAAACGCCAACTTTTCTTTTATTTCACCGACCTTCTAGTAGGTACTTACCCTTAGGAATTTGCAATAGTGGCACAAGATATTTAAGACGTCCGATATATTAGTCAGTCAATTGATTCGATATATAAAATTTACAGGAACTCAATCTCTCAAATAAGAAAGTTTTAGACTTACTGTGAAAATTACTTAAACTTCTTGGATACGACGATTTCCAAACCCTTAAAAACAAGTATCAGCCAATAGTATTTATTTTTTCAAATTTATGTTAAGACAATTTGCCATTTTTGATGTTTCAGATTATTAAACAGTTTTTGACATTTAGGTGATTTTTTTTCTCTAATTTCGTAAATTACTGTTATTAATTATTTTTCATATTTTCTGAAGTTGCTAGAATCTATTTGCAAGAACTTGAATTTCAATAAAACAATATTATGCATTAAAAAGAATCAATTGTCTTCCATCACATAATTAAATTTTTGCAAATATGTAACTCATACTCATATAAATAATATATTGGGGAGAAGAATATGTATATGTACACGAATGTAACACGTTCTAGTTTCTATATAGTGAATTTCCCTAAATTTGGTGGAAAGCTCAATTGTCCCAATCTAGTATTTAAATATTTTATGGAAACAATTTACAGCATCTGTTACTCACAGATAATATAGGTTATCATTAGTGAAAAAAAATTTGGGTGATTTTTGTACTTTCAAAATGTATCCCCTGTAATCAATGTAAACAAATTTGACCCCTTTATATATTAGTATAACTGAACGTTAATGTTTATTTGATAAAGAAACAGTAAACTACACTAAACTATATATTAATTGTAAGAGAGAACTGCCTCAATAGAAGAAATTAAGGAAGCACTAAAAGTAAGACAGCATTGAATAAGTTTCTTTGTTTATTTTAGATTTTCTTGGAAATAATACCACATCAGAGTTCAAACTTGTGTATATTTTAAAACCAAACGTTTCAAAATCCTGTCGGATCCGACAGGATTTTGAAACGTTTGGTTTTAAAAACATACACAAGTTTGAACTCTGATGTGGTATTATTCCCAAGAAAATCTAAAATAAACTAGAAGATGCCACAAATAACATTCAGAAAACAAGTTCTTTGTGTCTCTTACCACGACTTCTACATTGTCCTCCAACTTTTTTCTCCACTTATCGTAAATGGTTTCGTAATTATCCAGGGTGAATTGCAAGAATCTCCTTTCGTCACCGATGACAATTTCCTTTTCCTCGTTGACTGGCGACATCACGTCCAACAAAATGGCCGAATCGAACTCGAAACTTGTACGGATTCACCGTCTGGTTCGATTGTTAGGTAATCCATTGGCTAAAAGAAAATTATTAGGATACAACTTATTTGGATAGAAGACAAAATCATTTGGACTTTGTCTACAATAAATAGTCTCATGTCCAATTCAAATATATACTGAACAGAATGATTTTTAATATACTCTCTGACAAAGAAATCGCAACCCCCAGAAGGAGATATTTAAATTAAATTGTTTTGGTAAAACTTAGATGCTATATTAAGGAGTAAATGATTAAATTTGGGTAAAGTTTGATGAATGTTTTTATTATAAAGTTTCTTTACGAATTAATATTGTAGTCGTTTTTGCATTTATTTTTAATTTACCAAAAGCAAACTGTTTGATGGGATCCAAAATCGATGTTTAGTATGTTAAAATGTCTAGAGTACATGTACTCCGAATGTATCGCCAGCTAAGTGAATTTGAAAGAGGTGGAACTATTGGTTTACGGGAGGCAGGTTATTACTTGCAAGTATTCGGTAAAGCACGAACAGAAATCCAGCTACTGTTTTGAGATGTTGTCAAGCGTGGTATGACAATACCTAAAATCGGAGAAGAGTAGGCACCAGACGTTGAAGAGGCACAAATGAAGTTCAAGATCGACATCTAAGACGTATGGCCTTTAGAGACAACTCGAAATTTGGCTGTTGAGTGGTTAGGAGAACAAGGTCATCTTGTAAGTGTCAGAACGGTTTACCACCGAATCAACTCTTTTGGATTACAGCATTATCAACCCCATCTTGTGCTACTTATTACGGTTGAGCATCGACGTCAACTACTACAATGATGCAGAGAACGATAACATTGGAATGTGGGATCAGGTCGTCTTCTCTGAGAAATCTCGATTTTGCTTGGGTCGACATAATGGCCGAAGAAGGGTTAGACCTCAATTTGATGTACACCGAACAGTATGTTATGTTATGGGGTGCTGTTGCACGTGGCAGTAGATAACCTTTAGCCTTTTTCCGAACCGACATAACAGCGCAACGTTATTTTCAGGAAGTAGTGGAGCCGAATGTCCTCCCTTATCTTAATCGGCTCCTAGATCCCACATTTCAACAAGATTATTATGGGCCTCATGTTGCTCGAGTTTAAACTTTTTTGATCCAGGTAAATCTGTTGCCATTGCCGCTCAGATTCCCCGATATTTCGCCCATAAAACATGTTTGGGATATGATGGGTAAAAGGCTCGAAAATTTTCCCCAGCCCGCAAGGACTTTGTGGGTTCTAAGATATTTATTTTCATAATTTCATAGTGTACATTATTTATCTTTTAGCAAACCACAAACCTTTATATTATTATTTCACATTTTCACTCCATATGCAAAAAATATTTTTAAGCTACATATAATAATTTAGGCTCCATGCTACTGCTAAACATTCAGTTCATTAAAACATCTAAACATAGATCATATTTTATTTACAATATTTGAAATTTTGGTACCAAACTTATACATTTGACATCATTAGAGCAACTAATTTTTTTGTAAAATGATTTTTTTTCTATTTTTCAAACTCCAAAGGTATGATAATTTAATTAACATATTATAGTTTAATGGAAATGCTGTGGAATCTTTGGTGTGCCTTCAAACAGTTTGGTTTACTCCTTGATGATGACAACTTGAAGTTATTAAAACGGCGTTTACTGTTTAAAAAAAGGTTTGGTGTTAGGTGCAAAACTGTATGTTTACATTTATTATAGTTTGTAAGGCAAATTTACTTTTGATTAAGTTAGAAAGTTACCTTGAAAAATGTGCCACAAATTTAACTTTAGTTGAATAAGGTAAATTTTGTGCTGCTTGACATCATACTATGAAACTCTATGAATTGTCACAATAAAGCAAATAATGTTAAAAAAATGGTCATAGCTAATTTTAGCGATAGAAGATAAAAAACTATTGAAACGTTGTGAGATCAATCTTTTCAAGACGATGGAAGTCCAAGGAAACTTCGAGGAACGAGTGACATTATCTACCAGATTCAGACTAACTTCAGTATTAAGGTTCTACCTATACCATGGGCCGACTCAAACACATCCAAAAAATAGTTATCAAAATAGGTTCACCTGTCTGGTTATTTAAAACCTATATATTTCTGAATTCCGAGCATACAGCCATCTACCGGACTCAATTGTGAATCCACATCATGCAGGGACCCACTAGTCGGGAGTTAAAAATGACGATTCAGAACTTTATTCGTTAAAGTTTAGACACTACATAGTAGTAGAAAGTATTCATATTCCACACCTGCAACGTTCAAAATTCCATATCACTCCATACTCGTTTTCATACCTAAGTAACTGTTGGTTTTTCTTACATGTGATCGTACCTGTTACGACTTCTATACTAGTCCATATTTATATTCCGGACTTGTTACGTTTGGTATTTCATACCTCGGACTCATATTTGTGTACCTGCACCACCGAAGCAGGTCCATCATTTAGGTATCATCTCTACCACGGACCCACTCGAATACATACAAACACTTTTCATCAAAATCGCCTCAGCCGTATAGATGTCCAAAAATGTATAGTTTTAAAATCTGATCGTAACGCTACCTACTGGGCCCAGTTGTGAATCTAAATCATACAGAGACCTAGTCAAAAATGCAAAAACATTCATCAAAATCGGTGCAGCTATTAAAGAATTCAATTTTTTTCCATAATTGAGCCACAGTTAAAAAAAATTGTTAGGAAGAACCTCTTGTCAAGTAGGATATGAGCTGATATTCTTTAAACTCTTGAATAAAAACAAAAATTATAGCTAAGAACCATCTGGAATAAGTTAAATTTCATACACAAAAAACCGCATCAAAGTCGGTCCTTTCGTTTAGGAGCTACGATCCCACAGAAAGACACACAGATCAACAGATACACACATTAAACTTATAACACCCCTCTTTTTGCGTTGGGGGTAATAAACTCATATTAATAAATGTTTATGGCGGTGCTTATTTTTAATAAATTATTAAAAAGTAAGAAATTCAAACTTGACAGATTAATAAACATAAATTATTTAAACTGAAGCTGGTAGACAATGTAACTCGTTCCTCGAAGTTTCCTTGGACTTCAATCGCCTTGAAGTGGTTGATCTCACAACGTTTCAATGATGATCACCTGATGACGATAGCAGATACAAAGCTATTGAAACGTTGTGAGATCAACCACTTCAAGACGATGGAAGTCCAAAGAAACTTCCAGGAATAAATTATTAAATTGGTCTATCTTTAGTAGTTTTTTTACCAGTATTTCTATAAATTATTGATACTGTTTTAATTTAATACGATATTCTGTTCATATATGTAATTTTAGCGTTTTAAGAAATAATTGCGGGTATAGTTAGTAACTGCTAATTTAAAAAAGGAAATCTATGACGTCTTTGTCTATGAATAAGAAACAATCCGAGCTCTTTCAGAATTCCTTCGATACAGACATTCAGCTGTCAAAAAGCTACTAATCTAAAGAATAATAACCTCTTTTGAAGTCGAATTCCTCGACAGTCTTATTAATCAACGTCCGTATTATTAAACTCCTAGTAGTTATATGTCAGAGATAAAGTGATATGGTTTAGTCAACCGGAAACCATTACGTAGAAGTTGTATGATTAATTGTTTCTTTTGAACATAAAACGTTAAATTTCTTATTAGGCGTTCGTATATTCACACTTACTATTAGCTTTGGGTGCAATTTAGCGGAAACTGTAAAAGATATATGCCACAGTATACATTAACATTTATAAATATGATATACCAGTAATAGGCGTAGGTATGTCTTATTATAATCCAATATATAAGACAAATTTCTGGTACTGTTGGTATTAGCAATAGATTATAAAAATTATTTGAATCTAACTATTGGTCATCTATGTTTATTCAGAATACCTATATTTTCTGTCGATGTGGCAGTAACATCATCAATTACTGGCTGTCTCCCAACCGTTTCGATATTCTCTACTTGTTTTAAAGAGTAGGGAACTTAGCAGTTGCAGCATGAAAGGTGTTGTATGCGCATTTTTAGAACCTATTAAATGAGATTTTGATCGATAGGATTTGGTAATTATTAAGTGAGTTATATATATATATATATATAATGTATATTCTTTAAACACTGGAGTTTGGTCGTTAAGGACAATAAGTCTAGGTCCATTAACTTAAAAGATGAAGACTCCCAGGGAGGAACTTAACAAAAGTGGTAATTATTACGTAATAATAACTTCTGTGCATTCGATCTCGGAAAAGTATGACGATGTAGAACAATTCTGAAAACGCCTATGTAAGCAGAAACAATTAAAAAATGTATATAACGGAATAAGTCATTTTCCTCAAGTACACAGAAAATCTCAGTAGCAGTGCTAGTAATCCGGTAGGTACAAAGAAAACATAATTCTCATTCAAATAGATGTAAAAGTTGTCAGTTTTTGGGAGAAAACAACGTTTCAGTAGTAAAATTAAGAGCCACAAATCTCAGTAGTAATAATGGGTCTGGTTATTATTTAGCAGTATTTTCAAAATCGAATAATTTAAAAATTAAAATTCATTACTTTGTAAAAGTAAGTAACATATGCTCGATAATTCAGATAAATTTAATTAATTACGATAAATGAAGTAATAAATAGGGGTCATATTTATTTCTTTAATTATTTAAAAGTAACTAACCTTACTAACAGTTGCAGAAACTGGAAAAATATATATACTTATTTGTTTTACCTTTAATATAAATTGAGGTCTTAAAAATGTTTTAAAATCTTTATAGTGTATTTTTTTAAATGTCTAAAAATGTTACATAATGAAGTTATACCACTCAAATAACACTGTACTAAATGGAGAACACTGCTCTCAGGCTCATTAAATTGCGGCTTTTTAAATAGCTAACGATTTTATAATATTTTTGTTAGTCAACCAAGCACTCTGACATCCCTAGTTTATGTAAATTACGCAAAGAGAGTATCCTAGTGAACGGTAGCATAAATATCAAAAACATATTATTATTCTGGCTTGAAAATAGAAGAGCTTGGTAAAACTCCTTCAAAAGAAATAAGAATGAAAGTAAATGGTAGAAAAGCTGAGCTCTACTATGCGTTAGAGCTTCCATATGAATCCTTACCTTCTCGAAACCTTTCCTCGAGTTTGAACCCGATATCCTATTCGTTACGAGTTCTTATAATAACAGTTTCCTTTGGGCAACTGTGCCGAATAACTTTTTTAACCCACAAAGATCAAAGCAAAAAAATCTATTGGTATATGATCTTTGGGAGGTGCCTTGATATCTTTTATCTTCTTCAGTGCCATCATTACTTGTACTTCATTTAACTGAGGAATATCTTTTAATCCTTTTTTTCGTATTTTGTGATGCTGGCCTGGGTTTTTCGTTAGTTTGAGTAACTAACTCTTTTATAACTTAGTGTCATTTCCCTTTTAACTGTCAGCATCATCAATACATTATACCTTTTCGGGTCTATTCTTCTTAGAACTTTCCGTCTGTAATTTTTTCTGCTACGTCTTCAATATTTTTTTGTCTTTTTTTCTCTTCTTATTTGTTTGGATATTTTACTGTTGATATTTTTGTAATCTAGTGTAGTTAACATCGTTTCTCTTCTCTATTACATTAAAAACTTTGTTCTTGTGTTTAGTTTGTAATCGCTCTTGTGCTTCTGACACATTTGCATATGCTTTAATCTCCTTTTTTGTCATATCATAATGATAATGTCTACTTTCCTATTATAATTGAACTTTAGGAAGTTATTTATTTGTTCTTTGAATTCGGATATTAATTTTGGAGTAGTCCACTGTTTGCAGTTTGTCTGTAGGATCACGTTGATTCTTTATTTCCTGTTGTTTATTTTCACTTTGACTCTTATAATATCATGGTCGCTAAACACATGAAAATCTGTTAAGGATGTCTACGTCGTAAACAGAAACTTATCTCTTATAGACTAAGTCTATAGAGTTTTCACTTTTGCAATATATGTTTACCAATTTCCATTTATTATTTTTCTTTTGGAGAAAGATATTCATCCCGTTGACGGTATTAAACTAGATCTCTTTTCTGGTCAATGATGTCTTACGGCAAATTCAGTTTCATTATTTTTAGTACTTAAATAACCTATGAGTAGCTTAAAGTAGGTCATTCCTTCTTGTGTAGTAACATTCCGTCTGAAATTAGTCGTGTATTGTATGTACCTCGAGAGGAATTTATTTTACGTCTATGATTTGCTTTACGAGTTTTTGTGAACTATGCTCCCATCCTTATTATAGCAGTTTCTTCCTTCTGCATAAAAAAAGTTTTGTTTGGGTTAGTTGTCTCCTGCTCTGTGCTTCCATTTTCACTTAGCTCTTTTATTACGTTTTACTTAATATTTTTGAGTTCTTGCTAAAGATCCATATATTGTCCTCATTGAACAACTTTTTCTCGTTATATGTGACTATATAGTTAGAGTGTTGTCTATGATGATTTTACGGACCTATATTGCAAATTTATAGCTACACTAGAATTCTTGAGACCCACCTGGGATATATTTACGCGTCTTTGAATCACATTAACACATTACAGCCATACTATTCCTTCTTAGCTATAAATGTTGGAAGGTGTTGAAGGAATAGTTGGGAGCTTATTGGTGTATGTGATATTTACAGCACAACAAGCAGGTTCCTAGTATAATGATATAAGTCATATAAAACTTAATAGTCTCCGTTGAATTTACAACTTATAAAGATATATATATATATATATATATATATATATATATATATATATATATATGTTTTTTAAGTTTTCGAGGGCACTACATGTTTTAGGTGGTTTCCAGGAATTCATCCGCGCGATAACTGATCCCTGCCGGGATCGATGGTAAAATGACGACGTTTCGGCAGAGTCGCATCTGCCCTCTTCAGGTCGGTTCGCATAATTCTCGTAGCCTTCTGCTTTCGCTTCTAGTTACTCGAATAATAAGATTTTGAGAAGCGCTCGCGCTGTTATATAGTCGCGGCTCGGCGCCTATTGGTTGGCACCGTGAACGGCTGCGTGTAAATGACGATGGGCGCTCAGTGGGCACGCCTCCCGCCTGCTGATCTGTTATTTCCGGTTGAGTTGTTATTGGACGGGTCCGGGCTGGTATGGTGTTTAATAGAATTTTCCAACAATTCGATAAGTTCTCAATTTCATTGCGTGCGTGACTGTGAGGCCTCTTCGCTATTTCAATTGCCTCTCTCACGAGTCTTGATTTAAACTGTCCATTTCTTGTTTGATGTTATCCTGGTCAGCTAGTCTTTGTGATCTGGTTACTAAAGTCTTGACGCCGGCTTGTAGTTGGGCTGGGTGGTGATGAGAATTCGCATGAAGATATCTGTTGGTCTGAGTTGCTTTCCTATATACCGCATGGCCAAGGGTTCCATCTTCCTTCCTATTTATGAGAACGTCAAGGAACTGCAGTTGATTGTTAGCTTCAACCTCCATGGTAAATTTTATTTTGTGATAGAAGCCATTAAGGTGGGGAACTTCGTCATTTTACCATCGATCCCGACAGGGATCAGTTATCAACTACGCGGATGAATTCCCGGAAACAACCTAAAACAGCTAGTGCCCGCGAAAACTTAAAAACAAATATAGTGAATCTCTACGGGGAGAATACTTTTCATTTGTGTAAAACATTTGAGATATTACGCGCGAAAAAAGAAAACTTTTGTGCGATCTACATTTTTTACAACGATGTGAAGGAGTTATTCCAAAAAACATGACGGTAAAGCTTTGGAAGAACAACAGAAAAACACAGAATATCTTATGGAAAGCTAGTTGTGCCCTACTTAGGGGAAGCCATACGTGATGTCAGAAGAGATATGGATGTTCTTAATACTAAACTCCTAGATATCCACCTACAGGTAAGCAATACACTCCACCCAAAAATATGGGACAAATTCGATGAGATTAGTGAATTTAGAGCCGAAACGAATGCAGAGTTGACAACAATGCAACAACAGACAAAATTTAACAAATTGAAGCTCCAACAGAAGCCCAAAAACGAATTTGTCTCGGAAAATAACGGTCACAGTATAACCTCACAGCAATTGGAAACGAATAAAACCGTTTATAACTTATCTTCGGTCCAATTGAACTCTTCCTCGATTGGCGTGTTGGCTAAGGGATTCAATTACGCTATTGCTCCCTCTCACATACCAACAGAGAGCATAATATGTGGTGTGGAAACAGCAGTTTCAAAATTAGATGCGAACACCGCTGAAATAATTAGACAAGATGTGTCACATGTTCTAAGAAAGTCTAAACCACCCAAAAGGAACCTATCTATAGAAGAAAATGAGGCCTTGAAACAACTACGCCTCAACAAGGACATAGTCATTCTACCTGCTGATAAAGGAAATGCGACTGTAATTTTAGATACAGCGGATTATTCAAACAAAATTCAAACATTGCTACAAGTTCCAGCATATAAACAAATTACTACTGACCCAACAACTTATTTGGAGAAAACAACCAAGGCCAAAATCCAAGCAAGTAGGATCGACAAAAATCTCCAACTGCAACTCATTCCGCGTGAAAAGTCATCGAGATGTCCGAAATTCTATGGGTTGCCAAAAGTACATAAAGAAGGTGCACCTTTGAGGCCAATAGTAAGCTCAATTAGATCCCCAACAAAACACCTAGCCAAATACCTAGCCCAATAACTTCAACCGTTTGCAGAGAAGGCAGACTCATATGTGAAAAATTCGACACATTTCATCAAAATACTGAGAAAAACAGTCTTACAACCAGAGTGTCTTCTTGTAAGTTTTGACTTACTGTCCCGTTTCACCAACATCCCTATCGACGAAGCCTTGGATATCATAATAGAAACACAAACACAAAATACAAACCACCTCAACACCTTGTACACTTAACAAGGCACTTTCTGATGAACACCTATTTTGTTTAAGAGAACCAACGATACTAATAAGTGGAAGGAGCTCCAATGGGATCGCCACTCTCACCAGTTATAGCGAACTTTTTTATGGAGAACATTGAGGAGTTGGCACTAAGAACAACAACTCTTAAACCCAGTTTATGGTTGCGATATGTGGATGATACATTTGTGATTTGGCCTCATGGGAGGGAACACCTCAATACTTTTTTAGACCACCTTAATGGCATCCATCACAAAATAAAATTTACCATGGAAGTTGAAGCCAACAATCAACTGCCGTTCCTTGACGTTCTCATAAATAGGAAGGAAGATGGAACCCTTGTCCATGCGGAATATAGGAAAGCAACTCACTCCAACAGATACTTTCATGCGAATTCTCATCACCACCCAGCCCAACTACAAGCCGTCGACAAGACTTTAGTAACCAGATCACAAAGACTAGCTGACCAGGACAACATCAAACAGAAAATGGAGAGTTTAAAAACAGCTCTGAGACAAAACGGATTTACAGACCGAAATATTCAAAGAGCCCTAAAGTCAAAACCGAGACAAACAGACGAGGAGCATGAGAGACCAATAACCAAGGCTTATTTACCGTATGTCAAGGGTACCACGGACAGTATTGCAAGAATTCTACGGAGACACAATATCGATACTATTTTCAATACAGACAGAAAAATAAGCACGGTGTTGAGGACTCCGAAGACGAACAACCGGGAGTGTACGAGATTCCATGTGCAGACTGTCATAAAACCTATTTGGGGCAAACTAATAGAAGAATTCAAGCTAGACGTGATGAATACCAGAACGCTGTAAGAAAGCAGGAAAAAACAACATCCATTGCGGAACACGCCACCACGATGTCACACCGAATAGACTTTGAGAACACCAGAGTACTGGCAAATATAGAAAACCCGAAATCAAGACTCTTGAGAGAGGCAATTGAAATAGAGGCCTCACACTCTAAACGCACGCAATGAAATTCAGAACTTATCGAATGGTTGGGAAATTCTATTAAACGCCGTACTAGCCCGGACCCGTCCAATAACAACTCAACCGGAAATAACAAATCAGCAGGCGGGAGGCTTGCCCACTGAGCGCCCAGGGCCAATCACACGCAGCCTTTCACAGTGCCAACCAATAGACGCCGAGCCGCGACTATATAACAGCGCAAGCGCTTCTGAAAATCTTAGTATTCGAGTAACTAGAAGCGAATACAGAAGGCTACGAGAATTATGCGAACCGACCTGAAGAGGGCAGATGTGACTCTGCCGAAACGTCGTCATTTTACCATCGATCTCCGCAGGGATCAGTTATCAACTATGCGGATGAATTCCCGGAAACCACCTAAAACATATATTCATCCGAGTAGTTGATAACTGATCCCTGCCAGGATCGATGGTAAAATGACGACGTTTCAGGTCGGTTCGCATAATTCTCGTAGCCTTCTGCTTTCGCTTCTAGTTACTCGAATACTAAGATTTTCAGAAGCGCTCGCGCTGTTATATAGTCGCGGCTCGGCGCCTATTGGTTGGCACCGTGAACGGCTGCGTGTGATTGGCCCTGGGCGCTCAGTGGGCACGCCTCCCGCCTGCTGATTTGTTATTTCCGGTTGAGTTGTTATTGGACAGGTCCGGGCTGGTACGGTGTTTCATAGAATTTTCCAACAATTCGATAAGTTCTGAATTTCATTGCGTGCGTTTAGAGTGTGAGGCCTCTATTTCAATTGCCTCTCTCAAGAGTCTTGATTTCGGGTTTTCTATATTTGCCAGTACTCTGGTGTTCTCAAAGTCTATTCGGTGTGACATCGTGGTGGCGTGTTCCGCAATGGATGTTGTTTTTTCCTGCTTTCTTACAGCGTTCTGGTGTTCATCACGTCTAGCTTGAATTCTTCTATTAGTTTGCCCCACATAAGTTTTATGACAGTCTGCACATGGAATCTCGTACACTCCCTGTTGTTCGTCTTCGGAGTCCTCAACACAGTTCTTATTTTTCTGTCTGTATTGAAAATAGTATCGATATTGTGTCTCCATAAAATTCTTGCAATACTGTCCGTGGTACCCTTGACATACGGTAAATAAGCCTTGGTTATTGGTCTCTTATGCTCCTCGTCTGTTTGTCTCGATTTTGACTTTAGGGCTCTTTGAATATTTCGGTCTGTAAATCCGTTTTGTCTCAGAGCTGTTTTTAAAATCTCCATTTCCTGTTTGATGTTGTCCTGGTCAGCTAGTCTTTGTGATCTGGTTACTAAAGTCTTGACGACGGCTTGTAGTTGGGCTCGGTGGTGATGAGAATTCGCATGAAGGTATCTGTTGGTGTGATTTGCTTTCCTATATACCGCATGGCCAAGGGCTCCATCTTCCTTCCTATTTATGAGAACGTCAAGGAACGGAAGTTGATTGTTGGCTTCAACGTCCATGGTAAATTTTATTTTGTGATGGATGCCATTAAGGTGGTCTAAAAAAGTATTGAGGTGTTCCCTCCCATGAGGCCAAATCACAAATGTATCATCCACATATCGCAACTATAAACCTGGTTTAAGAGTTGTTGTTCTTATATATATATATATATATATATATATACAGGGTGTTTTTTTGATGATCAGTATGGGGATCTCGGAAACTAGCGGAGATAGAACAATGGTTAAATTGGGAAAGATTTGCAGTTTTACTGGCCCAATTTAATGACACTTTCGGATTCTTGTCGATTTAGTCAAATCCCTCTAGTTCCTTTGTTTTTGATTTTATAAAAAAGCGTAAATATAAAAATTGATTGAACACAAACTTACCTTTTTTTGAATGGAAACTATAGTTGGCTATGACCTCAAACAATCGGACATTTTTAGATATAATACTCGATATAGTTATTCATAAGAATATCGGAATTATGGATGCTTTTCTCTCTTATTTTCACTTTTAACGAACATTGAACGATTTTTTTATTAGGTATATCAGATATAACGAAAAAACTAAATAAGTAGGTACTTACTAAAAAACTTAAGAAATTACAGAAGTACATAATAATGGTTACAATTTATGTTCGAAAAGTCCACCATTGTTATTTAGACAAAATTTGAATCTTTTTAAGATTGACATTTTGTTTTTTAGCGCACACCATTAATAGAAATCTATAACTGCCAAATCGGGAGACCGGGGTGGCCATACTCGTGGGCCATTTCTTCCTATCCAAGAGCTTGGATAGATATTATCTAACTGTTGTCTTACTAATAACGAGTTATGAGCAGGTGCTCCATCATGTTGGAACCACTCAATTTCTAAACGAGTTCTAAAATTCAAATTATGCCACATATCTTGAAAAGTATATTGCAAGAAATGAAAGTAGCGCTCCCCAGTAACTGATTCGTCTTAGATAAAAGGCCCCAGAATAGTAGACCCTATGATACCACACCAATCATTAAAACCAAATTTTATCTGGGGTCGTCTTTGTTCTACATGGAAATGGTTTTCTTTAGCCCAGATATGCTCATTGTGTCTATTGAACATACCGCACTTAATAAATCTAGTTTCATCTGATCATAACACCTTTAATGAAAACTATGGATTGTCAAGGCACATGTCTCTAAACCATGTACAAAACAAAATACGTCGACGTTCGTCATCAGCATGCAAAGTTTGAGAAACTGAAAGTTTGTACGGGTGGAACTTGTGCGCTTTCAGTACCTTAACTACAGTTCGTTGAGATGTGCCATCTTCTGCCGCAATCTCACGAATTGATGTAGATGGATTTTGATTTACCATTGCCAAAACATTTATTTGTGCTGTTCCGTTAATTTGATTACGTTCCTTTGATGGTTTAGTAAAAGATACATATCTGCGTAAACTATCGTAAAGCCTCTTAAATGTACATAGAGCAGGTTGTCGACGATTAAAATATCTATGAAAGTATTCCTCCGCTGCACGAACTGAATTTTTATGGCATATGATATAACATTCCACCATATTCAGTTTTTCTTCGTTAGAATATTCCTTTTTATCCCGAAAACTTGTCAATATCGACTGGTAGTTCAGCACTACTAATGGAATTACTGTCAAATGAGGAAACGTCAAAGTGAAAACAATCTTTTTCATGGCTACCTACGTTAAAAGTGAAAATAAGAGAGAAAAGCATCCATAACTCCGTTAATTTTATGAACAACTATATCCAGTATTATATGGTTGAAATGCTCTATAAATGTCCGATTTTTTGAGGTCATAGCCAACTATGGTTTCCATTCAAAAAAAGATAAGTTTGTGTCATATCTCGAAAACGAAAGCTGTCACGCAGACGAGGACATGACAATCATATTCGGGATACAATTCCCTTCAATTTTGATATTTACATTTTTTTTATAAAATCAAAAACAAAAGAGCTAGAGGGATTTGACTAAATTAACAGAAATTCGTTTTTTCAAAATATCTAGTAACCCATGACTTTTTACAAAATCCGAAAGTGTCATTAAATTGGGCCAGCAAAACTGCAAATCTTTCTGTATATAAATGTTCTCAAAGCTTAATTTCTGTGAGCTCTATAATTATTCATTTATCAGGCATATTGTGATTTTTATATGAGAAACAAACCTTTTTAAACGACATTTGAAATTTTCGTTTTAGCTTTTATGGATTTTTAAAGAATGAAAGACCAGAAACCAGATAAATTCCATGATTCTTTTGCACCATGCCCACAGAGTTATAGTGCTGTTGTCCCAATTAACGTCTCAATTACATTCTAACTAATCCAGCGAAAAATAATTATTCCCTTTGAATGTTCGTTGTGATAGAATTTCTCTCTAACGGTGAATTTGCTCGTTATATTTCGAAACTAATCCACTGTTGATGGTCTCACACCACTTGTGCTGATTTATTTTAATTAATTAACGTCTCCTTTGAACATTCTCTTGTTTTTTTGTCTGAATTTCTGTTTCGTAAAGAACTTTGACGAACAATTTTGCAATTAATTAATTCCTGGAAAATTTAATTTGAGTTATTCATTTGGTACTCATTTATTACTCACTGAATTAAAAATGTACCTCTTACAAGCAAAATTCATTAAAATATTCGTGTTGTTCAGAAAACCTGTATACCAGTATATAAAAAACAAGTCTCATTAATTCTGTAGCGGTTATGATATTTAAAACATTTTTTAGTAGATATTTCTTTCATTTATTTTCGTTTATTTATATAATTAATTGCAATTTGGGTAAATAACTTATTTATTCTAGTGTTTTAAAAGTTACTAATAGTTATAAAATGTACTCCGATGTCATTTTAACGATAACTTCCACCAAAGTTAAGTCTAGCTTATACATTTTCTGTAGCTTTTCGTGATACTGTTCCGCATTCACAAATATGTAGTGATTTATATTCGTAGTGATATGAGAATTCAGAGCCAATTAAAGGTACCGATAAAGTTATGTCAGGTTATAGAGCGGAAATTAACAATGTAATTTTTCGTCTGCTGTTTCTATTGAATATTAAAACACTAGTAAATAAATAAGATGTTCAGACTTTCACTGCTATGTTTCGTTTCTTCTGGGCTCCCGCCTTTTTAAATACAAATCCATGTTTTTTTGTCAGTATTCTAATAAGACATAAACTGCATAGTGAACTGAATTGTTCAGTTACCTACTGACTCTTGGGGAGTACGCAGATTTCTGCAGATTTCTCAATCGAGTTTTATTTAGACTCTAAAACTTCTTTTCACTTTTTTGTGTCTTGATAATGACCCCAAAGCAGGAGTCAAATGGTAGAGTATGTCATAATTTAAAAGCGGTTCTCACACAAAACCTTGCCCAGATGATGCTCTGAAACGAACACTTTACTTGTTTTCAGAGCACAAACCGAGAAACGGATGTACACCGGATACAACAAAGAAAATAGCATTATTCCATCCGTGAAGGACTACAATCTAATATATATATATATATATATATATATATATATATATATTACCATCTAAATCAACTGATATGTGTAGTAATAATGTCAGTGCAGTTTTAGTAATTCTCTTACATGTATTTTAAAATAAATTTCTTACCTAGAAGTATATTTATTTTTTTAACAGTTAAGCCACAATTCCCTTTAATATTAAATTAAAAACTCCTTAAAAATACATATTATAAGACATAAGTTTTTTTCAGTTCTAAACCTCTTATTTATCCAGGTATGACCCTTTACCTGAGGCTAAAAAATTGTACTCAGATAGGGCACAGGTAGACATTTGTTTGAAGTAAGCACGGCGGTAGAACCATAGAGAAACAGAGAAGCAAGTGTACGTATCTAACTCTGTCTAAGCTCGCTTCTAGACTGAGACAGATACCTCATCTCCGTTTCTTTTCTCTGTCATCCAGCGTTACGATTCAGTTATGCAGGCACTCATAAAATACCCATATACCATATATCTGTAGTTTTTGATTATATGTTTGTATGGATAGAACACTTAATGGCTTTGATCTACGTAAGAACCGAAATATCTAATTGAAGAAGTCTTCTAACAAATCAGAGGACAAGTTATTGTAGGTATCTAAAAAACATGCTTCTTCTGTTTGTGCAGCTCTAATTAGGTTTTCAAAGTTTAAGTCCAGTTCCTGATATTGCGCATTCATGATAGTTTTTTCCTGCCAGTTCCCCGTCTGCCTTCTACTGTTGCTTGGATTATAAACTACAGCAAGTAATATTTCTAATTTCTTAGAACATGCCCAAAGTAAACCGTTTTTCGTGTTTTTACTATGCGAAGCAGTTTTCTTTCATTGTGAACTCCTCTCAAAACTTCCTCATTAACCGTGCGATGCCCATGAAATTATTAGGAGTCTTCGATATGTCCACTTTTCAAATGCTTCTTATAAGATTCATACTAATAATTATTAATATTTCCACTGCGTATAATACTGTTCACCTTCCATAACACAATATAAATGTTAGACGTAATTCCACATTTAGTTGTTTATTGTACAATATGTTCTTGGCTTTAAAGAAATTCATCTTGCTTGATCAACCGTAGAATTTATTTGTATGTCGTGGTCCAATCTCGAGTGAATCCAACAGCATATTATTAATATTATTCCATCAACTCCTATAGGTATGGGATCGTTAAAATTAGGGGACATTAATGTATTTGCTGATGTTTATAGCCATATTATAGTTCTGACATTGTCATATGTATTGTATTTATTATCTTATATTATGCAACTAATACAATGTCATCTGCATAGCAAATATTTGTTATATTAACACCGTTGATTTTCATTCCGTCGATGCATCCTTTAAGAGCATCTAGAAATAAGTATTCCGTAATTTTTAATGCAGATTGGATCGAGTATAGATTTCTAAGGATTCTGGTCCTATTTTATCCAGCCAAATACTCTCCAAAAATTCGAAAGGTTGGTTATGGTGCACTCGGTCAGACTCCATTTTAAAGAGAAACACTGTACAGAGTACTGAATTTTGTGCCACGGAATGAAATGTGAATGTTTACAAGATGATTGTGAGGCGAAATCATACGTCATGAGAAAGAAATCAAAAAAGAACGCCAATGGAGAGAAATGTCTGAAATGTGATATTCAAACTTTAGTGAGTCGATTATTAAAACCAAAAACAAATAGAACGAACGCCTTGATAGAAAACATTTGCTGGTAGAGAACAAGCTGTACTACCGGAGAGTCCTTATGTAATAAACATTTAGCAACAAAAAATCAGTAATAGGTAGAGAATTAAGAGAAAGAATTATCAACGTTTTACAAACAAAAAAAACATTGCCGAGACATGTATTATAAAGTATACAGTAGGTGGAAACATTCTATACTTACCACATTACTAAATGGCACTTTTGGCAGGGAGGATATCGTTGGAGATGAAGGTGAATGTGGCCTTAGTTCGTTTGCTCTAATTGCTTGTTGAAGTTGTTCAAATTTGGGACCTCGCAGATACCTTTCTAACTTAATTTTCACTATCGGTCCCGTGTTCCTTAACATTTCCACCGCCTGATGATTGGTGAAGCCTATTACTGATTTCTCATCAACCTAGAATTCATATTAAATTTTATTTAGTTTACTTCACATAACCTCTACAATTAATTTGTGTAAAAATATATTATTTTAAAACTTATTCCACTTACTTCCACAATTCTATCGTTTACTTTTATTGCATTCGTTAGGTCGGCAGCACTTCCTTTACTGATACTTTTGACGAAAATTCCAGAAATTTCCTCTGAAAAATAAAATGATTTATAAATAAGGGAATGAAATTCAAGATAAAAAAATTATTTACCCCCAGAGGAGGCAAAATACAAACTGAAGTAGAAGTCAACATATATCGCCATGGTAAAAATAGATGTAATAGGGGCTAAATGAAATAAATTCAAATACAGTTCTACTATAAAAGATTCAATTACATGTTTCAAAAAATATTTAAGTTAAAGTCACGAAACACACATTCAGGTGGTAGTATAATTGTTCCTCAGATTTTGCAGCATCATGTTGTTTAGTCAATAATAATCACTGCAGCATGGCTCATTCCCTGAGTTTTTTTAATATATGGTAGTGGAGTTTGTAAACCAAAAAGTTGACTAATGTATCACACAGGAAGAAAATCTCAACGCGTTCAATTAGGTAATCTAAAGGTCGGTATCCACAAGGAGACTAAAATCTCGTGAGATTTTTATCTCATGATATATTTGTCTCAAATATGTTTCCACAGAACATGAGATTTTTCTCTGAAACACTTGAATTTATGAAAGTTATGAAATTTTGCTCTCATGAGACTAAGTATTTCTGAATGAGGTGTTTCCACAGTATGTTTTGTAACTTGAAAGTAAGGCAAAGAAATTAATTTTTCAAAATTATATTATTGATATTGTGAATTCTGGAGTGATTTTATAAAAAGTGCCAACAAAAAAGGATAGAAGGAAAGCTGCAGCTTGTTATTATTACCTTGCTGTTAAGTCCCGTACAATAATAAAAAGGTTTCACAGACATTGGGTGAGAGATTGGATTAAAGAAAGAGAAAACAAAAATATAATGAAAACACTATTAAAAGAACTAGAGCGGGAAGATCAAGAATGTTATAAGAACTTTCTTCGCATGTCCGCTGCTGATTTTCGGTATTTACTGGATAAAGTGAAGTATTCTAATAGAAAAACAAAACACACATATGCGAAATGCAATTTCTGCAGATGAGCGATTAGCCGTTACTTTTCGTTTTTTAGCTACAGGTAAGTACATAGATATTGTAATTAGTTAGTATTCAGTTTGAAGAAAAAAATGAACATTTTTTAGGAGACAGCTATCATTCATTAATGTATTTATTTCGCATACCTGTATGTACTATTTCACGAATTGTACCTGAAGTGTATTCTGCAATATATAATATTCTAAAAGAAGAATATCTACATGTAAGTTTATAAACATATTTTTATTTAACCATTATTTTACACTTTGAAGTAAGTAGGTGTACATGTTTCGTAAAATTGTTGAAGAGTTATTTCACCACTATCATTATTTACTGGTAAATCCACCGTTTTTTCTATATTTAAGGGTTGCTGTGGTGGAGGAATAGTATTTTGCTGTAATTTGAGCTCAAAGTTGTCATTCATTTTAAAAATAATTGGCTGTATTTCTCGCGTCGCCCAGGATTGTAGGTCTGGAGCTTTTGAGCTCATATTTCGGAGTTCGTCAGCCACATAATCTCCAAAAATTTCAAAAGAGTCTGCAGGCTTTGACATAATACCACGGCATTGGTCAAGTATAGTTTCTTGCTCTTGATGTTTTTTCTTTTTTGTTGATGAAGATCTGGATGAATTTGGTGGGATATCGATTGTTGATGTAAGCAGTGTGTTAGAACATGATGTGTTTGAACTTTCTGAAATGTTTTCCAGAATTACGTCCTGTGGATGTGAATCTTGACTCTCTGAACTTTCATCTAGGTCTACGGTTAGATCATCTGGTCCGTTACTCTAAAAGTAAATAATATCAAAGCTAGTTTGCACACTTAGCCATAACCAATGAATAATTAAATATTCATTAATTTTATTTTTACAGATGCCAAGCACCGAACAAGAATGGCTGCAAATTTCACAACAATTTGAAGAAAAGTGGAATTTCCCACATTGCATAGGCGCATTAGATGGAAAACACGTTCTCCTTAAAGCACCTAAACATAGTGGTAGTCTGTACTACAATTACAAAGGCACACATAGTATCGTATTAATGGCATTAGCTGACGCAGAGTATAAATTTATATACATTAATGTTGGGAGTTTTGGACGAATTTCTGATGGGGGTGTTTTTTATGCATGCTTTTTATCAAATCAACTAGCTAATAATTTTAAGTATTCCAAAACCTAAACCACTACCAGCACGAACTAAGCCAGTTCCATATGTTATCGTAGCAGATGACGCTTTTGCCATGAAGCCATACATTATGAAACCATATGCGTTTAGAAATCTGCATGGTGAGCAAAGAATATTTAACTACCGGCAATCACGGGCAAGGCGAATAATTGAGAATGCTTTCGCTTTAGCCTCTGCGAGATTTCGTTTACTAAGAAAACCAATTAAATTGGAACCAGAAAAAGTGAATATTATTGTATCAGCAATATGTGTGTTACATAATTTTTTATTGATACGATCTAAAGGGCTCTAAATGTTGAAGATCACGAAACTGGTATTATTCGAGCAGGAGAATGGAGAAAAGACACACATGGCTTACTGAATTTACAAGTTAATCCTAACCTTCGAGGAAGTTTGGAAACAAAAGAGGTACAATTGGAATTTACGCAATATTTCCATCAGGAAGGAGAAATTCCATGGCAATACAAATATGTATAAAAATAAAAAAATAAAACTTACCAGTGGATCAATTACTCTGTCATTACTATTTGTTGGTCCACTTATGAATTTTAAGGCACCATAAAATTCCCATTTAACCTCAAAGTTGTCTCCCGGTGCTTGGCCGCTTTTGGTGTGTTTACGTTTTCTGTTGATGCTTTGAAATTGACAACGAAGGTTATGTATTTTATCTTTTACTTCTTCAGCTGGAATTCCTAACTTGTTAGATATTTCATCCATAGCTGACTTCCTAAGATTTCTCTTCTTATAATTTTCGGACGAACTGTCCCACAAATTAGAATATGATTCGTATAAGTCAATTAACTGTTTTAAGTTTTTATTTGTTGTATTGCACTGTTGAATTGAATATAATGTTTCAAATATATTTTTTATATAATAGTTCTTCTTTACTGTACCGATTATAGGTATAATTTTTAAACATTCAATTTGTTTTCTACTGCTTTCTTAGTGTATATCTGCAATTTCAGCAACAGTTGTTCCAAAATAAGACCAGGAGCATTTTGTTTGAATAAACGACCTGATGAATTCAAGTGTTATAAATATAGGTTGGTCTTACATTGTCAACTATCTTGACAAATATCTTTTATGGAAGATTGTATGAACGTATGTCACGAATGTCAAAACAAGCTTCATTTCTTCACAATTTATACACCTTTATAGAGTAAAATTTAACTAATTTTCGGACATAAAATTCAACAGCAATTTGCTTATACCATCACGTCAGTAACAGTTTATATATAATTATTGCTAAGATTTTAAAAGCAAACTCGTCGAAGTAAACGATTTAAATAATAAGAACCCGCAAAACTACGAATTTCTTTTGTTGTTTGCTTAAATAATGAAAAGTGATGAGGAATCGTAATATCGTCTACAGTAGAGATGTAACGAATGTCCGATTTTCGATATTCGCGAATACGAATGCGAATTTTCTCGTCTAATATTCGCGAATACGAATGCGAATGCGAATATCAGATCAAAATTTACTTATTTTGATATAATCAAAAATAATACACTAAACTGTGATTAGTAATTATTATATAAAGCCATCCTTCTATTTTTCATACATAAACTGAAATACCTTTGAAACCTTTGTTGTCTCAGAGATGTATAAACACAAAATTTTGTATCCTAACACGAAACCCTTACGCTTAGCGCTGTTTCAACAGTTTAGCTGTCTGCATATTAGAGTGAACCAACAAATTTTTTTTTGGTTTATGAGAGAAGTTATAAGAAGTTTGTATGTATTTGTTTTTAATTAAACAGAAAAATTATATAATTATGTTTATGAGCCAAATACGAACTAACATTATATAGGGTTACCAAAAAAACGGAATTTGATTGTGATGTAATATGGACCCATTTAAATTAAAGGCTTGTTTAGGAGACAATTGCTGGTGTTAGACTATATATTTTTAAAATCAGTTTCAAAAGCAAAGTGACGAACGAGTCTAACCTTTGTATAGCTTTAAAAGTAAGATCCTGCCAACTTGTTTATTTCTAAGTAAAATGAGATTGAGTGCATGAGAATTGGTCAAAAAATAATTGACTTATGACAAGGTAAAGGTATGTTTTAACATCTTGATAGCTAATTTCTCTTATTTTGCAAAATTAACTAGGCGTAATGACAAATTTCGCTTTGTTGGCTATCGCTGCTAATTAGAATAATGATAAAATTTGCATATATACTTTAAATTAGAAAAGGATACATGGCGAGTTCTTCTACAAATTGTTGCTAGGCGATATAATAAAAAAAGCATTACTTACAGTTCTGTTGAGAAATTTCACCTAACACAATTGCCAGGCGCAAAGGAGTGTAAGAACGCATGTACGACAGTTATGGGACTTATAGGTCCCTTGTAAACACATACAAAGCATTCATTATGTCCTTACAGGAAATTCAATTAGTGCTTTTGTAGCGATTTTATATTGTCGGAGATCGCTCAGTGGTTTGTTTTCGACCCCAGCTTCAGCTTGTGCCTGTCACAACGCAACTCACGGCCCGAACCGCGCAAAGCTCGTTTACTTGGAGACTATTAAGGTACCGAAACCTTATAAATATTTTAGAAGTAGAAGAGATATCCAAAAGAAACGGTTTAATGACAAATGTTTTATTATAAATTAACAACAGCACAAATCGATAGGTTGTGTATCTTCCCAGCAACCAAAAAAAGAGTTGAAACACCATTAACCGTTTTTTAGACAAAGGGACAAGTTCAACAACTATGTAATGTTGTCTATGGATTTAGCAGCAGCCTCAATTGTCTTTTTAACAAGCCTTATTTATTTAAAATCACTCCACAAATAAAAATGTTTCATAATTTCTTTGAAGGGTTTTCGTGAATCTACGAATTCTTTGTCCTAGAAATCACAAGAAAACGGCGTTATATGCAGTATGACTCCTGATTTAGGTTCTCTGACAGCTAGTTTTCCCTCTATCTTCTAGATTTCGAAATTCACTTGGGCATAAACCCCTATATCATGTTATAAAACTGACTTTGCTTAATTTTACTTAGCAATTAAATTGTTGCTTAATTGCATGTACTTGTGAGGTTTCCAGAAGAAATGTAATTATGTAGTTGACACACAACTAGTGTATTTTTTCTTTAAAGTTATAAATAAATTTATGTCATCATACAACTGTTATTTCACATTGCAAGTACAAGTTAATATCTGTACTTAACTTTTGAAAGCATAAGTAAGTTATACAGTGTGCAATATACCTAATGGAGTAACATCATAATAAACCATTTTTCGCTTTTCACTGTCAAACACATTCGCAAAAAATTCGCATGAATAACCGCGAATACGAATGCAAATGCGAATATTAAAAAACACGCGAATATTCGCTGATGCGAATGCGAATATTCGTTACATCCCTAGTCTACAGGAAAGTTGTAGAGAATAAGAAATACTTCTTATTGGGTGTTTATACTTGCTGGGTGGATCATTGGTAAAAAGTGGATTTTTTTCACTTTCTGGTAACTAATAGTGGAATATTAGTCATCGTCGAAACGATAGTTTATGGTATTAAGTTTATATGGGCTCACAATGGATACTTTAAAATGAGTAGTTTTTGAACAATTCGAACTTAAATGATTTACAGAGCTATTTTGCACATCCCACCGTATTAAGGTGACTAGTCCGACCGGGAAATATTAAAGATATTTTGAAAGTTCCATAAATTTCAATTCAATTTGTCTATTTTGGTTTTTCGCTGTAATGCTGAGAAGTTGGTTTAAAATAAAAGTGAACATTGCATCAAATGTACGAATATGCGACAGTCCGCTGTCAATAGCTGTCAAGGCACATGGGCGGGTCTAGAATTTTCTAAAGTTGGGGACACGAGATGAAAATTATGGTAAATTGTATTATTCTCTGTTTTTTCTCAGCAGTTTATTATTACGTTTTTATTTACATAACTATTGCCTGCTCATATTGGTCTATTTTTTCATTGGCTTATAAAGTTAATGCTTACCTGTAAACCGTTACTGATATTAATTACATGACTTTTTTTCCACTGACTGACGTAACATCGGAGGGTCCAAATTTTAAAAGCAGTACTAATACATTTTACGGCAATATGGCAAGTATCCAAAATATACAAAGTGAAGTGCATTTTATAATTTTTCAAAATATATTTTGCATTCCGCTATCGAAGTATAGTGGTTAATACGATAGCAGAATATTTCTACAAATTATTTAAACTGCAATTCTTCAGGTTTATTAATCTCAACGTTATAAGCTATCACTAGGAGGCAGGTTAAGGTTCCAGCTGTTATTACAACCAAGTTATGAATTTTTTTAAAATTACTCACTTTACATCGGTTCTTCCAGCTGTTCTTTATGAAAAATGCTGTGATCAAAATTTATAAACATTCATTTTGAAGATTTTCTGATTCTCTACAATTTTTCTCTTGGTGGCATTATGAACAGATCATTACTTTTTACACTATATGCAAAAAACAAAAATACCCCATACTTGGGGTTTTTAAGGCACAGATAATTTACTTCTACGAGTTTGCTTTGTTAAAATTATGTCAGTTATAACTTATAAACCATTATTTACGTGATGGCTTATGCAGTTTGCTGTTGAATTTAATGTCACATAAAAATCTCTATTGACGTATTATGTTTACGCTACTGCGGTGTATTCAATTTTTACAGTTTGTTCTCATTTTCCAAAAGGAAAGACTTTATACTACCCAAAAAAACATTACTCCTGTAGGATTCTGAGACAACAATGCTTAAGAATTTTTTAAGAAATTTTAAAAAATTGTATCTCTGTAAATGATTCACTTCCATTATTATAGTCGAAATATCAAAATATATTTTAACCTCTATATGAACAGAAATATGTGAAGCGTTTATTGAGCACTATTTAACTGCTAGAAATATTACGTTCATGTTTTCAGTAGATATTACCTTTTTAATCGTTTGAATTTTTCTCAACAGCCTAATCAACCAACGTCTAACCACAATACTACCAATAAGTTTTAACATTATACAATATCCGTTATGTTAAAACGATGTTTTATTGAGGATATTTTGTAAATGATTTGCCAATGTAACAGCGGCCTTATACATTCTAAATAGCAACTGATGTTAAAAATCATCAAACTATTATGGAATTCATAGTTGCTACTAATTGGTATTTGTTTGCCATGTATTGTTAGTGATATATTCAGGAGGAATGTATTTATAAACAATTAATAGGACATTTCTGTGAGCTGGAACTCTAGTGTAGAAAATATACACTCTATTTTAGAAAATAACAAATACAAGCTACACTGGGACCGGACGATATTGACCGATCGGACTGTTGCTCACAATAGACCAGATATAGTTTTGGTAGATAAAGTCTCTAGAAAAACAACCTTAATTGGCATAGCAATCCAGCAATCCCTATCAACAATAATATAAATATTAAGCAGGCTGAAAAATAGCCAAATATAGGGATATCGAATTTCAAATACAGAAACAATGGGACATGAACAACATTCGAACGGTACCAATTGTTATGTCAACAACAGGAGTAGTTTCAAAACATCTATTAAACAATTTGAAATACCTTGGTCTGGACGAACATCTTTACCAACTGATGCAAAAAGCCGTCCTGTTAGGAACAGCCCGGAGGGTTAGAAAATTCATGGGGAACTGCATCCACGACGCCAACCACGGGCCTGATAACCTGGCAAGGGCTCCCACAGAGCTAAACCCTTTTGATATCTAGTATATCTGGGGTATAGTGAATTTTCCCCTAAAGGCACACTATCTGTGCCTTAGAGGGAGTGTGATGCCATACATTGTATGGTCAAGTCAGGTTAATAGATAAAAAAGTGTACATCAAAAATATTCACCAAATTATAATCATTTACTCCTTACTAGAGCATCTGTTTTAGCAAAAAAATACTAAATTTAATTCTTCTGGGTGTTGCGATTTCTTTGTTCGGGAGTATATGAGCGTAATTAATTATCTTGTTTCTTCAACCAAATTATCCATGTAATATAAACTAAGGAATATTATCACCTAATAAGTTTACTACTATTTAATGATAAGGTTTGGAATTCCTACAACATCCATTTTTGAATCGAAAGGTTCTTAACTGAGATTCACACTTACACATATGAAAATAAATGATTATGGCAATGAAATGAAAAAAACTTAAATTGCATTGGTTTCAACACTTCGTTTTGTCCGTCACCACATTACCTTGATCTTTAAAACCCCATACGACTAGTTTTTTTTGTGTAAGAAGCCGTAAACAGGTAATATAATAAGAGTCTCTTCATTTATAGTAATTAATAACTTGTAGTGAAGAAACAAATATAACATCCGATTAATATACAATACTTGCACACAAGTAGATTTTTGTTCTAATAAACATTCCAATTCTGTGTTCCCGATATTTTAAATTAGAGACTTAACACACCTCAGGACAGGCCAGAACGGGTAAGTTTATAGAAAGTACCGACAAGACAATGATGATTAACTAGAACTCCGAAAAAATGTCAAGTTTATAGATAGTAGAGACAAGGATGACAAATATACCTATATCAGGATTAAACTGAAAATGTGTTCAGGTGACAGCATAAATCATCAAGTTCAAGAAGTAATCAGAATTACGCTGGTGTACAATAAGGGTATCATGCGAATTGCTAAATATAAAATAATATTAATGTTAAGCCACTGGTATTGTCTTTTTTTCAATGAAAGTATGTAAAATACGTATTTTTCCTAATTATTTATGAGATAATACTTTTGACGTTTTTAAAATCCACCCCCTTACTACATCAGCTATGATATTTAAAAAATAACTACTTAAATAATGTTCCCATAGTTTAATCTGTTATAGCTAAAATGACCTCGTTATATTTTGCCAGAATATTAAATAGGTAAATTACGTTGACATATTATAATTCAACAAATTTTATATTTTAGTTAAAAATTGACTTACACGTCATATGTTCCTTTGCCGTTATATTTAAATTAAGAATTAAATTACGGATTAAGATTAGTACTTGACCCGTAATAATATCGTGACAAATATTTTAATTCTCCTGAAAATTATATCTATTATTAAGAATGAACTAAGAAAGAGAAACAGAGATAGGAAGATTACGAGAAATGGGGAATATATTTCATAAGAAGGCTTTTGCTTCCATCGTTGTGTTTCAAATCACTGCCGCTCTTTTTTTCTCTAAATTAATTGTCATGCGAATTTTGCAAAATAATATGGCATGATATAGCGTACCCTACCCACACTTTACATAATAATTAAATGGAACTAATTCCTTCGTTTTCATCATAAGAAGATTTTTTTTCTCTCCGAACATCAGTGAGGAAGGGTTTCAGTAATGAACAACCAGTAATGTGGACATTTTCTTATCTTGCTCTGTCAGACTTTTTCTTCATTCAAATTTTAAATAGTCACGTCTCACAGAGAGCACTGAAGGAAATCTCAATGATCAGGAAGAACAGAAGCATTATATTTCATATGTCGTCTCCGTTTTGTAACCCTCCTGGGCTTACAGCATTTGTTTCCCTAGGTCTCTACGTTTCCAATCTCCTATTTCTAGACCCTTTTCAACCATCACGTTTTATATATATTTTTCCCCATTCTTTTTTCCTTTTGGTGTCTTCTAGCATCTTTTTGACATGTCCATACCACTGGACTGTCTTTGTTATAGACTAGTTTATTACCGAGATAGGCATCTTTAGTTTCTAATTTATCCCTAAGCCATAAGTATTTCCGTAAATAGTCCAGTTTTATCTTATCTCGAACTTCTGTTGATATTGACCACATCTCTGCTACGTAGAATACATTATTTCCCACAATAATATGGAACAAACAATTCTTTCTGTCATGGCTTGGCTTCTCACTCCATAGCAAACCATGTAGAGTTTTTATCTCCATTTCCCCATACCTATCCTCGTTGAAATCTCTTTTCCGCAGATGCCAGTAAAAAATATTGTTGTTGTCAGGTCTTTAAAAATGTTACATATTTAATATCTTAGCCATAATTATCTTTTTTAGAAATAGGTTTAAAGATAAAAGTATATATTTCATGAAAATAATTCTAAGCAATACTGATATAAAATTGTTACCTTTAGAAAATTGATACAGATCTTCAAAGGACTAATTAGAAATTTTCAACAAGAATAGTCACACACAACTTCAATATGAAACTCCTACAACAGGTTGCATACGTTATTAATCGGTCCATGTCAAGAGTTTTCGAGATAACGTTAAAGATTTCATAAGGGATTTCCTAATTAAACTTTAATAATTGAAGTTTCCGAATTCCTCTCGCTGAACAAGTATTACGTTATTCATTAGATTTGTGAATTGGTCTGTACTTAATCGTTCTCTATAGATTCCATCAATATTCTATTCACGATTTGAAAGGAAACTAACTCAATTTACTACGTAAAGGTGGATAGAATTGCAAACGAAATAACTTTTGAATCTGCTGTGTTGAAACTGTTCCTGATTTGCAAAAGTCAGAGCAAGCAAGTTTATTTTTTGGAGGTCAAGAAGGGGATAGTATAAATCCCAGTTCGTGGGGTAGCAACCATTGTCTCGTGGCCGCCATCTTGTAAAAATGGTTTTAATGATAACTTAATAATAATGCATTCCTTCATGGAAGACATATAAATGACGTCAACCAAGATTATGTCGACAGTGCAGCGTCGTACTACTGGTTGATCTCTGGTCATATGTTTCCTGAACCGGAAGGCTTTATATTGGCAACCCAAGATCAAATAAGTCCAACTAAGTACTACCTAAAGTACATCGTTAAAGACCCTTCTATTAACAACGACAGATGCAGGTACGGTTGCCAAACATCTGAATCTATCCAGCATATCACAGGAGGTTGTCAAGTGTTCGCTGCAACTGAATACAAAGAACGACACGATGCTGTGGCAAAAATACTTCACCAGGAACTAGCACTGAAACTTGAATTATCACAGTCGGTAAGATTTACCATACTATAAATACAAACCTGTATTTAGAATCTGTTTTAGAAAATAACAACTACAAGCTGTACTGGGACCGCACGATACTGACCGATCGGACTGTTGCTCACAATAGACCAAAGATAGTTTTGGTAGATTAAGTATCTCGGAAAACAACTTTAATTGACATAGCAATTCCTAACAACAATAATATAAATACTAAGCAGGCTGAGAAAATAACCAAATATAAAGATTTGGAATTTCAAATAAAGACTCAGTGGGACATGACAAAAAAAGAACGGTACCAAATGTTATGTCAACGATAGGACTAGTCCCAAAATATCGATTAAACAATTTAAAATAAAAACTTAACAAACAAATGCAAAAAGCCGTCCTATTAGGAACAGCCCGGACGGTCAGGAAATTAATGGGAAACTGCCGCCACGACTCCAACCACGGGCCTAAAAACCTGGCAAGGGCTCCCACAGAGCTAAACCCTTTTGATATCTAGGATATCTGGGGTTTACTGAATTTTCCCCTAAAGACACTCATAGCGTGCCTTAGAGGGAGTGTGATGCCATACATCGTATGGTCAAGTCGGATAATAATAATAATCATTTTATTGCCATAACAAAAAAGAGAACAATTTAAAATAACATTAGATATGCAACTCATGTATAAGATGTATGGCAAAAAGTTGTTGGGAGACAATTTAAAAAAGATACAATGCCCAAGAACAATACAAAATACACCTATTTCAATTCCCAACTGGAATTGCTACTTCAATTAAACACTGCAATGTTATTCGTATAAATTCCAAATAACAGCGGCCCAAGTATGGAGCCTTGTGGAACACAATGACTTTGCCGCAACGAAGTAGAGACATCCTTATTTATTTGTACAAACTGCGATGTATTGTGTAAGTAACTACTCAGTAGCTCAATTGCATTTTGGTCCAGATCTATATAACGGCATTTTGAGAGAAGTAAGGTGTGGTTTATGAGGTCAAAGGCGTTAGAATAGTCTAACAGTATAAGAGCGGTGGAGTTCCCGTTGTCAGCTGCCTCTATGATATCGTCTGTAATGCATAGCAGCGGGGTCGAACAGGTAAATCCTGATCTAAAACCTGACTGATGTGGTGATAAAATGTTGTTTTCATTGCGATGTACTCCCTTAGTTGAGAATTCATAATTTTTTCTAATACCTTAGATAAGACAGGGAGAATACTTATAGGTCTAAAGTCTGAATAATCTACGACATTAGGCTTTTTAGAGAGTGGCTAAATTTTAGAAATTTTCCATTGGTCAGGAGATACGTTTTCCAATATACATGTATTAACTATATTGGTTATAAACGGAAGAATTCGGTTACAGCAGAGCAGCAACATATCTATTAGATCACATCCCGTAGCTCGCGATTTACGGTTGAATATTGAATCCTTCACTACACTTTCCAATACTGTATGAAAGTTAATTTTTTTTGTTATACCGTCTTTTAAATTCCTTCTATAAAAATCTAATAATTGCTGATCTACCTCAAGGATATTTCCAATATTCAAAAAATAATCATTGGGATATTAGTACGACTATCTTTGGAATATATTTTTTACATATTAAGTTTGCGCCATAAGGTATTTGAGCTGTTAAAACAGCCACCAAAGTTATTGGTCATGTATTGTTTCTTTTCCTGACGTATTGCTATATTTGTTTGTAAGATTCCCAAGATGCATCGTTACGGATTGTTTTATATTTTTTGTATGCCCTATCCTTAAGCCGTAGCATGTTTTTTATAGTAAAAGTGAGCCAAGGTGGGTTTAGTTGTTTAGCTTTGTATTCCAGCACCGGAACCAAAACATCAAATATATTAATTAAGATATTACTGAAAGTCGCTACTTTGTCATTCACCGATATCGCATAAACTATATCTTCAAACGGGGAGATGCATAAAAAATGGTTTAGGAGGTCTCTATCTATATTCTTTAGATTTCTACTTCTACTTCTAATAGTACTTTCTTCCTTCGAAAACACTTCACCTAAGACACAAGAAGCAAGACAATGATCGGAATAGTCCAAATCTAGCACACCGGACTCTGAATGTAGTTCATCTCTTTGCACAAGAATAATATCCAACAGCGTAGAAGAACTGCTTGTTACTTTTGTGGGTTCTTCAATTACTTGTTTTAAATTTAAGGCTTCTATATATTCATAAAATATACTGGCATATTGATCTGAGGGATTTAATAGATTAATATTTATGTCACCATCATATATAATGTCATTTGGTTGGAATTCGGAGAGCATTTTTTTAAATAGATTGAGAAAATTAACTACATTACCCTTTGGCGGTCTATAAATAATTCCACCGCATATTTTTTCCTTCTAATTATAATATCAACCCAAATTTGTTCACATACATTATCCACGTTTTTGTAGAACATTGAAAAGTTTCAGTGAGCTTTTATGTAAAGTGCTACTCCCCCACCCTTTGTGCACCTATCACTTCTAACTAAATCATAGCTATTAATTATATCATCAGCTAAGTATTTGCTACACAGAACTTTGCTGTAATGAAAATAAATAAAAAAATTGACAACAAATTTTCTGTTGGTCGTTATACATTTTTTTTCGTCATTTTACAAAAAATATATGCCATAGCTTTTTGATAGGGGGTTTTTAAATAACAACTTTTTTTTATTTTATTTTTTTACTGTATTTTGCAACCATGCTGAACTAACACTATTCTCCAGTACTCAGAAGTACCTATGCATTGATAGTTTTCTGTCATCTGTTTTGATAAGAACTTCCGATTTTGAAGTGCTGAGAATGGTTAGGGAGTGAAGTGGATTCATTACTAGCATTTTTGTAGAATGCCAAGAAAAAAAGTTATATTGACCAAAAGAAATTTCTGCCCAATTTTTATTTATTTTCGTGAAATATAATTGGAGACCGTTTCATTTTTTAATTTCAAGTGCATTCATCACTCCCATAGCAGAAAATATTGCTCGCACTGTCTCAGAAAAATCGAAAAAATGTTACAAATCTCACAGAAGTGTTCAGTGTCCGGAAAAAAAATCAATTAACCCTAGAAAACAATACTTAACGAAATCTTACTTCAACAGAAAGATACGCCGTAGAAAATCTTATCAAATACAATAGAATTAACATTCTACCAAAATTATAATACCAACTTGATGGAACTTAGTAAAACAGGAGCAATACTCCAAGCTTAAAAAAGATCCTACGCAAAATATAGAAAAAGCAAAACAAGAATTCACTCCATTAGAACGATGACGCTTAACACCTTACTACGGTAAACCTCCACATATCAATGAAGTTGTGGGTACAATAAATTCGCCATTACAAAACATTAAAATTTTTGTATGGAGATATCAAGATGGCATTTTTGTGGCTTGGGCCTTTGAAGAACTGCACTCATTCCTGGATCACATCTACAGTCAAGAACCCACAATAAAATTGACAATGAAGATCGAAAACTTACATAAACTTGCCTACTTTGATATACTTATAGATAAAATAAACAACGCAATAAGTACAAGCAGCTATCGAAAATCTACGAATACTAATAACATATATATGCAAATCTAAAATCCTTCATTGCGTACTTATCTACTACTTCATCAAACTTGACTGTTGCTTGGCACCGACTTCAAAAATATAGTAGATTGGTAGGTAATTAATTTGTACAGAATGAGCACCTTTTAATGTTTACATTTTTTACTTCTTGGGTAGGTACCTTACAACACTGAATGTGTTATTTATTTGCTAGTGTATTTTGTTATAATTATTTTTAGCTTTTTAGTTATAGGTGGAAGTCGGTAATATTTTTTAAAAAAATGTTTTATTTTCAACTTTTTAGTTTTTTTGACCCAGATAGTTTTCATTCGTTATTTTTTATTTTGTATGTATAACCTTAATATTACACAATGATACATTTTCATTTGAATTGACTGGTAAATGTTTACGAACCAAATATACTAGTACGCGTTGACTTTATAAGCCCAAAATATATTTATGCCTTATCGACCACGCCATGTAACCTTTTTTCAACTTTTAATGACAATTCTGTATAACGATAATTCCACTCCACCCTATGTACCAACCATCCTGTACATACGACTGCCCACGGACAAGCATAAATTTGTTTGTTGCCTTCTGTAAACTATAGGACGGAGTAGAATCCATCCCATATTTACGGAGTCAAATCCGTCCTATATTTCAACTCCTTGAGGACTACCCCATAAATTATTTCATTTTTAACATTTTATATTATCGTCATGTATAACATTAATTCCTCTCCACACTTTATGCAACTTCTTATGGGCTATAAAATAAATAATGTTTTTATAACACTGTATAAATATAATTCAACTTCAGCATATTTTTCAACTATCCTGTATATGATTTGTTGACATGCATATCATATAACAGTTTTTTATTGATCCTATATAATTTTAATTTTACAGATTTTCCACCATTTTTAAACCACCAATCGTCCACTCCACCCTATATGCCATACTCATTCTGTCACTTTACTTTGTGATTTTGTTTGCTATAACTAAACATCCTGTGTATAAACCCACAAATAGCAGTTTAGAATTTTCTATTAGGTCAGGAGAATGTGACAACCAAAAGCACCGTCTTCGCAAAATGGAAAAATTTTCATTTAAGAAGGTATTTGCCGGGTATACAAACAAAACGAGCTTAGTACTCATTAATTTAAGGGGTCGAAAATACTATGCTTTACTACCTATATGCTTGAGATGTACATAGAAAATTTTGAAATTCGCAATTAAAACTTCCAGTGCCTAAAATTCCCGCACTATTACGTTGGAATTAAAATATTTATGAGGAAATGTCCGTTATGTCATTTCGATGAAATTTTTGATAAGAATTTTGGAATTTTCGGAGATTTTCTGCAAAACTGCAAGTTGCACGTCGCAGAAAAGTATATGAGATCACCTAGGGATCTTCCTTAATAGATTAAACGTTAAAAAACTATACACATCCATCAGGAGTTTTTGAAAAATCGACCAATATGTTAGGGATATTGGTCGATTTCCATGCACGCATATGTTCATTCACAAATTTCTTCACTTTACCAATAGAATTCTTTTCAAAAATTTGAAGTTTCACCAATCCGGATATATACTCTATAAAACAAGACCATATTCACACAAAACTGTTCACCACAGGACAAGAATTCAGGTAACATACATAAAAAAAATACGCGACGAATAGATAACCTCCTCCTTTTTGGAAGTCGGTTAAAAATATATCAAAATATACGCACATTGTATGAACATGTTCCAGAAATGCTAAAAATTTCAAATATCCCTTAATCAAAACATTTTGCTATCATGCGAAATAACTAGATTAATTATAACTACAAGAAATCTTGAAACTTACAGCATCTAATATGACACGAAACTCGATAAAGTCTCAGAATTGAGCCTAAATAATATAAACATTTTTTGGGAAGCAGGATATAAAGCACCTCAAATCATGACTTCATATCGCTAAATATTTATAAGCAGAAATCTAACTGAAAATCACGAAAATATAAATGTTTTGTTTTCACATTCCCGTTATACCTATAAATCTCAATTTGCACATAAGCTTTTTCTTTTCGTTTACCTTTCTCGCACACGTATCCAGCCACCGTAATCCCCAAACCTAAATCGTCCTTCTTCAGTTCGACAGTGTAAGTTTCGGTTTCAGGTAGATCGTTCGAGTCGTGTCCCAAATCCAGAGAAAGCATCCTAGAGAAGTTATTCTGTTCGTCTGCTGGGAAATATGGCACAGTAAGGGGATGATCCCGGTTGACTACCATGTTGGAGAGACGCTGCAATAAAAAGGATAATCTGATGAGTTTGTATTCAATGTTTGTGCCAAGAAGTTGACTGAATAAGTAGGTAACAAAGAGGCGTACGAACGTTGAATCTTGATATTTATCTAATCAGATAAAACAACTATTTCTCATTGTTAATCAGTAAGGCTTTATTGATCGAATTTTATTCTTTGCAATATAGGGTATTATAATAAAGTGCTGGGCAAAGCTCATTAATCGGATAAGTTTTTGTTTTTTCCAAAAACGTCGAAACAAGTTAAGCGTGCCTTTATTCCTAAGTAACTTAGTTTAGGACAGACAAGGTGCACGAATATTATCAAAAGGGATTAGCAGATAAAGCAATAAAAACACCATACCCGAACAACTATGAAACTGTCTACGACCCCAAAAAAGAATATAATAAATACAGGCAATTTCTAATGCTTACATTCTAGTTTCAGAATTTTACCATCGAAAATGTGCAACGTGATTTTGACGAAACACTAAGTTAGGTTACATGTTCCTTACAGAGCACAAGCCAACAAACGAGTGTACACCGAGTACAACTTAGGAATATATATATATATATATATATATATATATATATATATTTGTGTTTAAGTTTTCGCGAGCACTAAATGTGTTAGGTGGTTTCCGGGAATTCATCCGCGTAGTTGATAACTGATCCCTGCCGGGATCGATGGTAAAATGACGACGTTTCTGCAGAGTCACATCTGCCCTCTTCAGGTCGGTTCGCATAATTCTCGTAGCCTTCTGCTTTCGCTTCTAGTTACTCGAATACTAACATTTTCAGGAGCGCTCGCGCTGTTATATAGTCGCGGCTCGGCGCCTATCGGTTGGCACCGGAAACGGCTGCGTGTGATTGGCCCTTGGCACTCAGTGGCCACGCCTCCCGCTTGCTGATTGGTTATATCCGGTTAAGTTGTTATAGGACGGGTCGGGGCCGGTACGGTGTTTAATAGAATTTTCCAACAAATCGATAAGTTCTGGGTTTCATTGGGTGCGTTTAAACTGTGAGGCCTCTTCGCTATTTTAATTGCCTCTCTTATGAGTCTTGATTTCGGGTGTTCTATATTTGCCAGTACTCTGGTGTTCTCAAAGTCTATTCGGTGTGACGTCGTGGTGGCGTGTTCCGCAATGGATGTTGTTTTTTCGTGCGTTGTTATAGCGTTCTGGTGTTCATCATGTCTAGCTTGAATTCTTCTGTTAGATTGCCCCACATAGGTTTTATGACAGTCTGCACATGGAATCTCGTACACTCTCTGTTGTTCTAAAGGGATCCTCGTCTTCCTCAACACCGTGCTTATTTTTCTGCCTGTATTGAAAATAGTATCGATATTGTGTCTCCGTAATTCTTGCAATACTGTCCGTGGTACCCTTAACATACGGTAAATAAGCCTTGGTTATTGGTGTCTCATGCTCCTCGTCTATTTGTCTCGGTTTTGACTTTAGGGCTCTTTGACTATTTCGATCTGTAAATCCGTTTTGTCTCAGAGCTGTTTTTAAACTGTCCATTTCCTGTTTGATGTTTTCCTGGTCAGCTAGCCTTTGTGATCTGGTTACTTGACAACGGCTTTTAGTTGGGTTAGGTGGTGAAGAGAATTAGCATGAAGGTATCTGTTGGTGTGAGTTGCTTTCCTATATACTGTATGGCCAAGGGTTCCACCTTCCTTCCTATTTTTATTTTTATTTTGTGATGGATGCCATTAAGGTGGTCTAAAAATGTGTTGAGGTGTTTTCTCCCATGAGGCCAAATCACAAATGTGTCATCCACATATCGCAACCATAAACTGGGTTTAAGAGTTGCTGTTCTTAGTGCCAACTCCTCAAAGTTCTCCATAAAAAGGTTCGCGATAACTCGTCTAATTTAAAACCTTCCTGTTGGCTTAGATATGTTGCTGATACTTTTGTCATTTGACCTCATGGCAGAGATTCATTAGACTTCTTTCTACAAAGCCTCAGTAGTATACATTCTATCATTCCATTTACAATGGAAATCCAGTACAAATCTTCTCTCCTGTTTCTTGATGTCCTCATAACAATGACCGTTTTTATGAAATCAACCCATACCAATTGATACTTAAATGCCCAGCCACACCATAACGCTGCCCAATTGAGTTCTGTAATGAAATCTTTTCGTCTTAGGTCTATTCCCTTAACATATAGTGACAATAGACATAATGAACTTAATAGTCTTCAACAAATCCTTCAACAAAACGAACTACATTGCGGGCATAATTCTTTAATCTTAACAACAAAATATCACGGATTCTACACCACCATCAAATAAAGACAGTTTTCAACACCCAGTCAAACAATAGGCAACCGGGAAGCCTAAAGAGAAAGCACCTAACGATGATCCAGAGTTTACGAAATTTCCTGTGCCAATTGCCCACAAAGCGACATCAGTCGTACCAACAGACGAGTTAACCCTGAAGGATGTGAACACTCTCTGTCAATTCGTAAAAAGATCCGACTTCAGCTCTCGCGTATCATCATATCCAAACGGGACACTCTATCAAGTTAGTCTAGGAACAAATTTTCGAACGTCGTGTCGTACTTTTCAAAAATTGAAAATGGACGCCCTATTATGGCGGTTAAAAGCTGGAAAAAACTTGAGTAAACGACAAAAAAATGTTGTACAGAACAATTTTTTTTTAACTTGAATTATAACAGAGGAATGCCTCTTAACAGCTGGTGGGAGTGGATCAAAAAATCAAAAATGGCAGATCCAAGATGAATTCACACTAAACTTGGTTCCCGGTTTTTTTTTTGGGTCCCTTATTACGAATGTGACGTCTAATTTAAAACATTCGAGCTGGTGGATACAAGATGGCTGATAATTTCTTTAAAATCAATTGATTTATAACAAATTTGGTATACGGTAGTTTTTAAGGTTGCTGATTACGATTTCTACATTATATTCGCAAAATGTTGGCAGATCCAAGACTTGAACAATTAAAATTGGAGTTTTTGTGATTGCTAATTAAGTATCTAACATCGAATTTGTTATGAGCGACCCCAAAAATTCGCGTGTACTGATTTCGGTTGAGATTGGCTGATATTTGAAAGTTTTATCCGCCATTGTGATTTTTTTCAATTTGACGTCAGATATGTAACCAGTGTCCCTAAAATCCTCAGGTACCAATTTGAATGGCCATCGGTTAAGTATGAAAATTTAGGCAGCCATCTTGTAATTTTCCGCCATTTTGAATTTTAAAAAAGATCAAGTGAAATTCTTCGATCTTTACAAACCATTAAAAAAAATTGGGTTTCCATTTGAAAAATGATGTTCTCATTGCTGAAAAATGGATACTGTTTAATAGTTTACAGCAAAAATGTATTACGTGAATCACTACACCAGAATTAATGCTTCAAAAGAAGACAGGGAACAGCTCTCAAAAAAATTCAAAGAACAATTTTGGTCAAATCCATGTGATTTAATAGAACAGACTTTTAAATATATAAAACTCGAGCCTGAAAACTACAGTTAGCATGCAGATAATTATTTAAAACCAATAGGATATATTCAGGAGCAAACGCTGTTGAAAGTGCAAGACTGTCGAAATGACGGAAAATGATGATGAATTGACCAAATTCCAGGATCAAAATTGTACCTTCGATGAATCAGATTCGGAATAATAATTTTTATATTTTTTTTCATAAATATAATTTTTGTATTTTGTAATATAATTTTTGTACGTTATGCAATTTTTGTTGCAGCTGCAATGCTGCACCCACTTCTATCGTACGGGATATGTAGTAGCTCAGACATTGTTGTGGCACGTTTCCATTTGCTTTCAAATTTCACTTTCCAAACTCGACAACCGTCATTTAGGCCCGATTTTTTGCCGGCAACCCTATATCGTCGTGTTCGCAATGAAACAGTGCATATTGTGATATTTTTTTATTTATTTATTTAAAGAGTACGGCCCCCTACAGACAGTCGCAGCTGCCCTATTACAGGGTGGCACAAGTTAACAATAACTGTAACATGAGATCAAGCAAGTACATTTAATTAAATTACAAAAGGAAAAAAAAGAAAAACGTAAGGTACAAATTCAAAACTAACAGACTGATCCTTTACATAGGTCAACAGCCTGTGTCTGTGTTTCCTGAAAACCGAGTAACTTAAGGAGAAAATATTATTTTTTTCATCGATCATATTGTACGATCGGTAACACAGTGGCAGCGGCGAGTTAAAATAATAATTGGAGTTAGAGCGTCCAATTGCAAATATTTCTCTATTTCTGAGGGTGTAAGGCCTAGCATTGATTAAGAAATGATTACTTAAATATTCGGAATCAAGGAGATTATTAATTATCTTATATAAGAAAAATATGTCGGAACATTTCCTCCTGAATTCTAGGGATAACATGTTATAAAATTTTAAATTTTCAGTGTACGGATGAAAATGTCTTTCCCTGTTAAAACAATAATTTACAGCATTTATAATTTTTTTTCTGTTTCTTGTACAGTAATCAGAGAATCTGTTTGTCATTTTGCAACTTTAGATAATCAGGGGTGACCCTGATAGTTTTTAGGTGTTACAGAAGTATGAACCGATGTCATTTAAAAAAATGTTGAACAATAAGGGACCAAGATGTGACCCCTGCGGCAGTCCAGAAGTCACTGGAATACATTCTGATCCTACATTGTTCACCACAACATATTGTGACCTATCTTCTAAGTAACTTTTTAGGAGCAGAAAGAGTCCTCCATGAACACCGAAATTTCCAAGCTTAATTAAGAGAGTAGGGTGGTGAACTTTATCAAAAGTCGGTGTACACGGCACAACTCTCTAAGCTGTTTTCCATTGCTGCAGTTAACTCTTGCACAAACGAAACCAAATTAGTTACGACGGAGCGCTTCTTAAAAAATTCGTGCTGATTTAGGTCAAGAGAACACCTTACTTTGAACAATAGTTGTTCTAGAATCAAAGATTCGAAAATTTTAGCAAAGTGGCTGAGCAAGGAAATAGGCCGGTAATTCTGTACATGACTTTTGTCACCAGATTCAAATACAGGAACTATTTGGGCGATCTTCCAGATCTTAGGGTATATGCCGAGTGTTATGCATTTATTGTAGAGTATGTGGAGTGGCAGACACAGATCAGGACATGACGCCAAGAATACCGTAGGGTATCCATCAGGACCTTTTTTGGATCGAGATCATGTAAAGTTGCTTTTATACTTTTGTTCACTTATAAAGCTAACAGTGTAACAATTTTGAGAGAAAACTGGCTCGACTAACGATGCTGTGTTGGATGGTTCAAAAACTTTACCGAAATAGTCTGAGAAAAGTTCACAGATCTCTTTGTTTGAGGTTGCTTGAATAGTATTATAAGACATTATAGTAGGTATAGATTTGCTATTCTTTTTGTTACTAACAAACGACCAAAAATATTTAGTATCCTTCTTAATATTTTCTTCTGTAATTCTGATGTATTTATTATAGTCAGCTTTAATACTAATTTTTACCCTCTTTCTTAGATCCGAAAAACGATTATAATCAGCAGACTGTTTATATGTCTTCCATTTTTTATGCGCTTTAGCCTTATTTTTGATAAAATTTATAGTAGTTTTAGAGAACCAAAGAGGGTATGCAGATTTACTAATTATAATTTTAGGTACATAAGTATTAACAATTTCGTCTAAGACTTTATAAAATGATAGGATATTCACATCAACATCAGCCGAGCAAAAAGTGTTGTCCCAATCATGTTCTCTAATTCTTTCATTAATCACATTGTAGTCAGCACCATTAAATTTTAATTTACTATAAGAATTACAGGGAAGTGCTTTTGTACAATTAAGAACAATGGTAATATTAAGAGACATTATGGTGGTTGTCTTCAGTAACAAATGGATTATTACATTTATCCAAATCATTTTTCAGAGATGTCGATAAAACTAGATCTAAGATTTTATTGTGTATATTTGAGATGCTATTGAACTGCTTTAAATCATTTAAATAAAACCAATCCAAAAAGCACTGGCTACAGGGTTCCATGACATTATCGGGAGCTAAGAAATTGCTTGTTAAGTTCTTTACCCAGTTTATATGAGGTAAGTTAAAATCACTCAGTAACAAAAAGTTATCATGGTTTAACTTACTAAGAATTTCTTCCAACTTAGAGCAAAATGCAATGTAATTATTGATTGTTGCATATGGCGGAATATATACATTACCAATAAGCATCCTCTTACCACCCTTCATATATATACATTACCAATAAGCATCCTCTTAGCACCCTCTTGTCTTCATTAAACAAATGGGTGAAAAGAACTTTAGTATCGATATACCTGTTTATACTTGCCAACCCAGTAGTTATGCTAGAAAAAAAAGCAGCCCAAGGTTTGTATATTCTGTAGGCTCGAAATTTTGAGTTCGTATTAATTTATTTGTTAATCAAATGGGTGTAATGTTCAAAAAAAATCATTTTCAATTTTTAATTAATCATAATTTGGTAAGAAATTTTTTAGCCAACCCACTCTTTGGTGTCCATTTTTATCTTTTATTTTTTTAAATTTCATCTCTTATACTATGCTTTTTTCAATATACATGTTATCAAATTTGAAATCAAAATTGTGGCACTTTTCTAAGAATTTTTACTTAAAATAAATTCATATTGTCTTACAATAGACTTTCCGTATTTAGGTGAAAAATGTAACAACAGAGTTCACATTCGAATAAAAGGAGCATTTACACGAATGACATTCTTCACAAAGAGTAAATTAACAACTGAAATTGTACAAAAATCGCTTCGAAGTTTCTTTCCACTCAGTTTCTTATAAAATTTCAAAGGAGAAAATTCAATGAACATCCAAGGATCGGACTGAACGCTTTATTCTAAATTACACTTATTTTCTAAAGAACTGGTCTAATAGATGGTTCCAAACAATTTTCGAACAGAAGCAGGGGTGTCATCTTTGTGAAATCAACATAAAGATTAATGACTGTAAGCAACCAAAAAAAGTATTTTCCAAAGGAGTCAGTATCTAGTTGAAAAAAAACTTGAATCCAAAACTATTGTGTTTAATGAAACGTATTTATATTAGTATCTTAGCCAATTTTTTGTTATGCCCAATAATAATATTTTGAATATTCCTAATAGTTGACCGATTTTGATGGGACTTTTTAATTATAACACACACGTGCCTATCTTATCCAGCGGTTAGAATGTTGAATTCTGTAAGGAAAATGTCTGCTAGATTATATTTTATTACTGAATATTTCATAATTTCCAGTATTTAAGTTAGGTTTTTTTATTCATATTTCCTTAAATAAAATGACTCGGGACTCAGTTTTTTAACAAAACGTTGATATTTACAGAGTAGCTAACAATGATTAGTACAAATTAAAGATTTTATCTTGTAGTGATGAAAAGTCAATGGGAAATATTTTATTTTATGAATATTCATAAATATTATAACAAAAAATAAATAATTAAAGTAGAAGTTTCCGTAGTTGGGACACCGAATAGTACATTAGAAGCTTGAATGGTAGGACATGCCAACCTCTCTAAAAATTGTTTCATTTACGTACTAAACTATAAACCCCTTAGATTTTTTTGATATTCCAATAGCTGTATAAAACTTACGTATACATAAAATATTTGTTCCAAACCCTTATACTTCTATTCCAGAGGTTGATTATTTTCTTTAAATGTTAAAAGTGGTAAATGTTTAAAGGATTTCTATTTTTTATTTACCTCAACTGGAATTATATTGTAAAAATTCTGGTCCATGATAAAAACAAGATTTTTGTTTAACGAATTTTTTTGAAAACAGATGTGTTACCCCGGTTGCATGTTGTGCTTTTATTTTTTTAGTAGCTTGTTCTGAGTTACTTGCAAATTAAGCAAGGTGCTTTCAAAGGTACACAGTATTTAATTATTGGTTCGGCTAAGCTATTGCAAACAATCATTAAATTTATTTCTGTTACAATATCTCCAAAGTATAGAATTTGTGGACTAACATTTTTACCATATATGTAGTTGTGCAGAAAACAGCGATAGTTGGTCACTTACCGTTGATAATTTATGTAATGTAAGTGACAATGAATTCTACAAAGCACCAAAACCCGTTTTTGGTGAGTTTTAAATAGAAAACCCAATGACTGCGAATGCCGTACAAGAAGTTACATGGCAGAAAAAATACTTTTAATACAATCATATGTTTGGCAGATCAACTATAAACTGAGATTACAAAAGGATGTTTTTTGATTTTGAACTTTAGTTTGATTAATTGTATATAGTATGCCCTCGGATGGAGTGCACAAGAGCAAAAAAAGGCTTTATTATTCATTTTACGACAAAAAGTCAATCTTTATTGTAAAGAAAATCAATTTTTACAAAAATCAAAATTTACAATATAAAAATTTGCAATCAGATGTACAGGGTGTTATAAATGAGGCAAAATGGAAAATGCCTCAAGAGAGAAGTACTATTGTTAGTTAATACTTATATTACAAATGTTATAGATCAAAGTTGTTTATAAACTAACGTAAAGTATAAATACAAATTTTGAAATGAAAATGTGAATATTTAAAGTAATTCTACTAAATAGCTACCTCCCACCTCCACAAACTTCATTACCCGCTCAGATAGTTATCACCTATCAATAAACATCAAATAAACATCTTATAAAGCCAGAATTCAAAATAAAAAATTTTAATGAGAAGAAATCCGACAAGAAGTGTCCAGGGTATTTCGAGGAAATTCCAACTTCCGTCCATCTGAACGGAAAGCACTGTTTCAACTTCGTAGAAATAAAGATATTTTAATACTAGCAGCTGATAAAGGCAACGTTACAGTGGTGACGAACAAGGAGGAATACAATCAAAACATGACTGACATCCACAATCAAAACATGACTGACATCATGCAAGACACTTGCTACAAACCAACAACCCAGAAACCAACAACGTATCTAGAAAAAGTTACAAAAACCAAAATACAGGAATCACCTATAGACAACGAAATCAAGAAACAGTTGATGCAACGCGAGAAGTCATCTAGGTGCCGAAGACTCTACTAAGGCCTATTGTAAGTGCTGTAAACACAGCAACCCAAAAATTGGAAAAACACATAGCCAAGTTTATGCACCCTAAAGTTGAGGAAGCGGATTCCGATCTGAAAAACTCTGAACATTTCAATAGGAAAATACAACACCTAAATACGAACAACACCGACATCATTGCTAGCCTAGATGTTAATTCATTATACCCAAGCATTCCAGTCAACGACGCTATAGAGAAGATATCCAAGAAAGAAAATTTCGCAACCGACATCATTAAACTCGCCAGGCACTGCCTAAACAACAAACATTTTACATACAACTGACAAATATACAACCAACCAGAGGGTGCTCCCATTTGTAGATGTTCTCGTTACAAAAACACCAAACATACAGTTTCAAGTTACAGTTTACAAACTACCAGCACACCCCAATAGATACCTGAACGCCACGTCACACCATCACCCAGCGCAGATACAAGCAGTTGCCAACACCCATATTTCCCGATTATTTAGATTAACAGACGCTAATACCAAAAACGAAGAAATTGATATTATAACAGAAGAACTAAAGAAAAACGTATACACAAATCATACAATTAAACAACAAGCAATTAACCACAATACACGAAAAGAAAACAACAAAGACAAAGAGGAGAACTAACATACTGCTATCCTACCTTATATTAGAGGTAATACTGACAGAATATAGGACGAGGACATAAAATCGAGTTAGAGAACTACGGAATCTATTGTATATCTTGCGGAGACTGTCAAAAGTCATAAGTTGGAAGAACTTACCGATGCATTTCCGTAAGAGCAGAGGAGCACAAACTAAGCATCAGGAATAAGCGGACGACATCGGCTTTATTTCACAACACACGAACCCAATACTCATAAAACCCTGACTAATAAATCCAATTATTTATAAAATTCAATGAAACTGAGTAGACTACAAAAAATTCTACACCATACATTAACTATTTTACAACACTGGCTTCGCTTGTTGATAACGTAATTAGGATTGTCGAATGCCTAATGACGGCAAAGTTACGTGCCCGTTTATGCAAAATATAGATTCATTGGCAAACAAAATAAATGTGAGAAAACCAGGTAGTTTTCACCTGTCCATGAGCAAAATTCGAAACGTCTCTATTCATCTCTAGATTCAAATGTATACTGCAGCTTTAGATTGAAAACATTAATTTTGTTCTGCCTAAAAATTCTTTGCAGTTCATTTTTGCTTAAATCCAATAAACAGTTGTGCATGTTTCCTTAAAGATAATTTCGGCTTATCTGAAACTAACCCTGTTGCTAATAATGTAACTGCATAATTTTCTTAGTATGTTTCCTTAGATCTCTTCACATTAGTCACCGACACAGTTTCATTAAATTTTATAAATAATTTTCGCAGAACTCCATTCGAAACAAGCGTATTCGGAAATTTTTCATAGAGGACATCTATAGGCATATTGATGTGACACATTTCCAATACTATAACACTCTTCTCCAACTAAAATTTTTGAATTTTTGTTGAAATATGAATTTTTGCATTATAAGATTTGATGTTTATTGATAGGTGATAACTATCTGAGCGGCTAAAAAATAAGTGTGCGGAGGCGGGAGGTAGCTATTTAGAATTACTTTTAATATTCGCGTTTTGATTTCAAAATTTGTATTTAGACTTTACGTTAGTTTATAAACAACTTTGTTCAATAACATTTGTAATAAAAGTAATAACTAATAATAGTACTTTTTTCTGGAGGCATTTTCCATTTTGCCTTATTTATTAACACCATGTACATCTGATTGCAAGTTTTTATATTGTAAACATGTAAATTGATTTTCTTGACAATAAAGACTGACTTTTTGTCGTAAAATGAAAAATAAAGTACTTTTTCCTCTTGTGCACTCCATCCGCGGGCACACCATTTACAAATAATCAAATAAAAGTTAAAAATCAAAACATATGCTTTTGTAATATGGGTTTATAGTTTGATCTGACAAACATATGATCATATTGAAAGTGTTTTTTCTGCCATGTGATTTCTTGTATGGCATTCCTATGACAGGTGGGAAGTACTAACAGGTGCATTTCCGCAAGAGTAGAGGAGCATAAACTAAGCATCATTAATAAGCAGAAGACATCTGCCTTATTTCATCACGAAATCAATACAGGACATAAAATTGACGTTCAAGGAAATCGCCAACCGATGCTCTAAACTTGCCAAAAACGTCAAAGACACTTCTACAAAACTCCTAATGAAAAACAATCACAAGGGACAATAAACAGCGCAACGGGTTGTCACAACCCTAGAGGATTAACAGGTAAAGCACTAAAGACCACTAAGGGCACCGCATATGAACAGTCATCACACAGGTTACGATGTCGAACGTAGGTATAAATAGAAAGTCACTCACTTCAGATTTTCAGCTTTGAAAATGCCAAATGAGATTTTGGCAAAACGTCAGGTAAAATGTTCTTTTCAGAGCACAAACCGAGAAACGGATGTACACCAGATATATAGAAAGAAATTATATATATATATATATATATATATATATATATACTAGCGGACCCAACAGACGTTGTTCTCTCCAAATGTCGCTTGTGGCTATTATTGGGTTCAGCAAATGTTTTTTTTTTGATATTAGAATTCGATAAACTCTATACTAATATGTGAAAAAAATTCGTCAAAAATAAAAGGAATTCCTAGAATCCGATCTTAGTGTCACCTACCGGGTTCAATAGTGAATCCAAACTAGCCAAAGACCCACCCAAATACACACAAACAAAATTCAATTAAAATCCGTCCCGCCGTTTAGGGGGAGTTAGAACCCGATCTTAGTGCCAACTTTCGCGTTCAGTAAATCTAAAACATCCAGGGACCCCCCAAACATACAAAAAAATGCAATAAAATCCTCCCAAGGTTTAGGAGGAGTTAGAACCCGATCTTTGTGCCACCTATTGGCCGCAGTGAATCTAAACCGTCCAAATACCCACACAAACATACACAAAAAAGTCGTTTAGGAGGAGTCAGAACCCGATCTTCGCGTCACCTACCGAATCCAATTGTGAATTTAAACCGTCCAAAGACCCACCCAAACATACACAAACAAATTTGATTAAAATCCGTCCAGCCGTTTAGGAGGAGTTAGAATTCGAACTTAACGCCAGCTACCGGGTCCAATTGTGAATTTAAACCATTGTCGTTCAAAGACAAAAAATTTCAACAAAATCGGTCCAGCCATTTAGATTCTATAAAAGACATTCACACAAACATTCTCATTCTCATTGTTGTATCCGGTGTACATCCGTTTCTCGGTTTGTGCTCTGAAAAGAACATTTTACCTGACGTTTCGCCAAAATCTCAAAAGTTGAAATCTGAAAACAGACTTCAACATAACAAATAATTTTTATAATTATTAGTATCACAACAGATATTCACACATAACTGTACAAATGCACAAACTATATGTTTTTAGCCAGTTTTTCTACATGACACATTAGGTAATAAACACGACTTTGAAAATTAAAAAACTACCGTTAAACTTTATAAATATGCGCGATGCGCCACGTTGCCATATCTTCTGTGTATATTTAGGTCGAGTTTTCATTTAATTTGAAAACTGAAGAAAATAATGGTTTCTTAATGAAATTGGGATTAGTGAAGACACAGAAACTGTTTAGAATTTATATATGAAGTTTTACAAGCAATTTGCAAGAAAAAATATGTGCAAAATTTATGACATTGTTTTTGACATAACTATAGCTTTTTTGTAAAAATATATGACATTTTGATTTCTTTTTACCTAAACTGTCATTCCTCAAAATATTTGCACTCAAACCGTTTACACCCTGTATATATACATATAATTGAGTTCTTCCAGACGGCTCAAAAGTTTTCCTTGAAGTTTACCCATTTCGGGATTTTGATGCCTAGAAATCGATTGGTTGGGTCTCATCGTTAACAAAAATGTTTCTACTAAGAAATGTAATTATTAAAAATGTATTGACAGTTTGTGACAATTACGACATCTATTTTGAAATTTCAAGGCTTTCAGTACTGGACGATTTGGTTACTTACTTTCTTAACTGTATTTGTATGTTCCGAAATCTGACTATTTTATGCCTGCATCACATTTTCCTAGCTACGATAACTATAACTTCAACCAAATGTATGCAGAGATTTTGTTTCATGCCTAAGTTCGATGTAGACAACTTCCTTGGGTCCTTGGATCGTACACGATTTCAAAGTTTTCATCAATAACAAGATTTACTAACATGAAAGTAAATGCCTTCCATAGTTTTCAAAGTAACAGTCATAAACATTCTCTAAAGTTTGTTCCTAAACATGTTTCAAAGGAAATACTTGAAGTCTGCATCTATCGTTTGAAGTTATTATCTATATTCTTTTAAGTAAATTTATTATAAGACTTCTCTAACCTGTAAATAAATTATCAAAGCCTGTTTAAGAGAACATCGAACTACATTGAGGGTATCACAACAAAAAAGGGCGTATATGCAAATTAGGTGATTTTCATATTTTTGGCTATATATGCCAGGGCCGTTATGTTTTGAAGGAAAGGTAAATAGTTTCAGTAGGTAGTCGATGAGCGTATAAACTGTTATGACAAGATCTAAACTAAAAGAAAGGCGTATGTATTTGTACATGATACATACGTGTTTCTTTTCATGTACAAACGACTTGTTAATAATTTTTCAGGGACGCAAGCAACAGAAGTATCAATTAAATACCAATACTGCGAACTAAGAAGTCATAAATTAAGTAAAAAAGATTTTTAAGTTAAATGGTTTTATTTGAATTTAAGACAAATATCGATGTTAATAATGTACTAAAAGCTAAAAAATAATTCGGTAGGTCGTAGGTACCACTCATCACACCACTCTCCTTATCAATCTAGAGCTTTCACTACACCAACATGTTGCTTCAGTCTTGAGCAAATTAGATAGACTTTAGATCAGTATAAAATAGATTATGGGACGCAACTACTTGGCTATCACCTTAACCAGCTACAGGTACTATCTGAGGATGCCCAACCGTCTAATGAGAAAGCAGGTGTAGGCTGCTCTGTCGAAATCACCCTACAACAACCGTACGTGACGATTTCAGTTTCTGTTTAAGTACACAATACAGCAGGGCAATGATTAGCGGACAACGTGATGAGAGGCGTAAATCGACAATTTTCTTAGTCTTAGTCTTCATCGGAGGTATTTGGATTGCCCAACGCTAGATTCAAGACTTGGTTAAAACACTTGGTCTGTCCTAGGCCCCTTCGCATTCCACTTGAGACGTTTACAAACTGATTTGTTGCCTGGTTCACCAGAATATTCCGCTCTATCTATCGTCCACTTAACATTTACCCCGGTATTCGATTACCTCAATAGAAATATGCTCAGACGATTTGTTTGAATATATAGCGCACTATGGAGGCTAAACCGATTATTAGTGTTTTGTCATATTCTAATGGCTCGTTTACATTATGCCCCAACCACTGCTACTCGCAATGCGGGCAGTCTGCTGAAATTATTGCCCCAGTAGGGTCGAAATCTCGTCTACATTATGCCGAAGTGGACCGGAAAGTGGGAAGGTAAGTAAGAAGGGCAGTATACAGTGAGGACGCGTGGGTTGCAAGAATTTCATTTAAAATTCAGGTGTTGTTTTTTTGGAAAAACGCTAGGACAAGTCAGTTTTTTTTGGACTCCGGTTTTTGTGATGATAAACTCATTTATATAGTGTGGGACAAAAATAAATTGCGACAATCAAATTTTTGAATTCTATGTATTTTTCATGTACACTGTCCTATACCGAAAATTAGCTGTTATTAAAAAAATTAAATTTTTTTCAAAATTGAAAAAAAAAACATCAACATATGAAATTAAATGTTCAAATTGTTGACCATTAACTTCCTGACAATACCTAAGACGGTTTTCAAATTCTGGTAACACTTCATTTAGCGTTTGTGGCAGGAGTCATTGTATTTCGGCCCTAATTCTATTCTTTATTTCTTCGATATTTTCCGGCTTGCTGAAGTAGACTTTCGATTTCACGTAACTCCAAAGATAAAAATCTATATCACCTCTCCTTCCGATCCATCCATTTGGGAAAATATTGTCAAGGTAATCTCGCACTGTTCGTGAATAGTGCCGGGGCGCTCCATCCTGTTGAAACCATACCGAATCTGCCAGTGTATTGGGGTTTTCACCATTCGGGTAAAGTTCTGTTCAACAGGGTATTATGTCATTTTGTAATGCGTTTAAATACTTTTCCGAGTTAAATATTCCATCAATAAAAAAGGACCCACAATTGAAGTACCCACAATTCCGACCAATAGGTTAACTTTCTTGGAAAACTGGGTATGACTTCACATAATTCAATGTGGGTTTTCTGATGCCCAATATCGAAAATTTTGCCTGTTTACTGAACCATTTAAACAAAATGTTGAATCGTCGGAAAAAACTATCTTACTTGAAAAATGCGGGTTGGCATTGCATCTATCCATCATTATTTCGCAAAATTCTACTCTCAGGTCTAAATCATATTCAGTAAGTTCCTGAACTAAATGAACTTTGTATGGGTGCCATTTATTTCTATGCAAGCATTTTAGAATAGAAGATTTACTTATTGACTATTCTGCGGCTATTTGTCTAGTGGATTTGTGAGGATTTTCAGTTAAATCGAGCAAAACATTTAATTGCGTATATCTTCTGGAAGATGTTTGTTTTTGTAATTTTTTCTATTTTACTAACTACCGATCGTGTAATAGGCCCCTCCGGGTACTTTATATTAAACAATTCGCACACTTCAGCTTATGTTCGAGTTCTGTCGCCATATCCTACCATCGTCAAAATTTCTATTCGCTGCTTTTCAGTTAAACGCCATACTTTGAAACTTTGCAACTGCACTTGACAACTACTTATTTTAAGTAAAATTATAGTACAGTTTCTATGGAAATAAACAAGTGTTAAAAACTCCAGCATTAAAAAAATGGTTTCCATTCATGCGACTAAAATACCGCAAATAAACATAAAAACCAGACGTAAATTAATAGGTTCAAACCAACTAACACCTTATTTTTACCGTTGTTTTCTTAACTTTAGAAAGATTTGTATTTTTTTAATAACAGTTAATTTTCGGTATCGGACATTGTACATGAAAAATACTTATAATTCAAGGCAGAATTCAAAAAGAAAATAAAAAACAACTGTTTCCATTTAAAAAAATGAAGTTGATGGTCGCAACTTATTTCTGACCCACCCTGTATAAATGAGATTATCAGCAGTCCAAAAAAAAGAACAACATGTAGCATTCGGGAACTGTCGCGGTAAAGCTATTGCATAGCATTTTTTATCAACTTATTCAATTATATTTATTCATTTATTTATGCAGAATTTTTTTTTCTTTGATATTAATTCAAGTTACACTTTTTGAACGTAGTGACCCATAAGAAAACATTTTTTTTTTCTTTTATTGAATAAATGAGAATTTAATGTCGTTTAAAATATTTTTCTTATCTTAGAATACATGAAGGTTATTCGGGAAATTTTATAATTGAAACTATAGGTTTATGGTAACTGAAATAAGAAACCTATACATATGAAACTGTCGCATTTTAAAACGATTTGATTAACTTTAGAGTTATTTCCTATAATTTTTGTATAAAGCACTAAGTGCTATAGATAATAAACAAGAAATATTAATAATAAAAATAAAAAAACGTCCCCGGTGCGGAATTGAACTCTGGTCTCCCGCGTGGAACCGAACCCCGGTCTTCCGCGTGACAGGCGGGGATACTGACCACTACACTGACCACCACCACCACTACTCGTATTGTCATCTTGATGACAGAATCCCGTGGGAACTCAGTAAAAAATTCGATTTTTTCCGATTTTTCCCAACGAGAATCAACGAAAAGTGGAACAAGCTATCCTACAAACCAAAATACACACCTGGAAACGTAGATAGCGCGAAGGCCGGAGAAATAAAAGAAGATTTGGAAAATTAATTTGTCATCTGAAATTGGAATTAAGAATGTCACGTTGGCAAGTAGAAGAAATCGATAAAATTCAACGATTTCTTGAAGAAAAACAAGGGGTGCTCATCAAACAAGACATAGAAAGGATTCAAAAAGAACTACCAGGTCGATCCATAGCGGCAGTTAAGAAAAAAATGGTCTAAAGATGAAGAACAAAGATTAGTAACTGCATACAGCAACAGAACAGAACCCCAATCAACTGCAAGAATTGAAGCAATTATGCACTTATTTCCGGAGAGAACACAAAAAGCCTTTGCTACTGAATTACGGGATTTCTACCCAAATGTCTACTATTTAAAGGATGTAATTGATAGTCGAACTAATATTAATAATGATAATGAAAATCATCCCCCAATCTCGTAAATTATACCTCACCTTCCAGAGCAGCAACTGGAGACACTTCAATCTCCAGAAAGAAACCAAAATACCACAGATAATGCAAGCATGGAATTACAGGCAGTTGCAGAAACTCCTTTGATTCATACTGACCGATTTTCTGATCTCAATGAAAAATATTCAAAGCTGTTGAAAACTACAGGAAAACATAAAACAAAAATTAAAAAAAATTATATTAGACCAGGAAATAGAACAATGATGAACGCCGTAAACGAATTATTACAATTAAAAATCATCCAAAAATTAAAAATAGTAATCAGAATGAAGCAACAAAACGCAAAAATATAAAAACTGCTATATATGTAGCAGGAATTCTACTCAGGCAAATTATTACAAAAACAAATGTTAATTTAAGTAAATCTTACATTATTACAAAGAAAAAAATAAAGAAACTCGCAAAACATAAGCGTAATGCAGAGAAGTTACTTGAAGTGGGAAGAAGTAGACTCAGCAAGGCCTTACTAAAAGAAAAAAGAATCATTGATAAACTGAAAATTACAATCAAACAACATATAACCTCAACGGCAGAACGTTTAGAAATTCTAAATAAAAATCTAGAACATCAAAAAAAACCATCAGTACTCAGTAAGATACAAATTTTTCCAAAACCCCTCAATAAGAGTACTTCAACAAAACAAGACAAATAAAACTCCAAATTGAAAAGAAGTTGAAAAGTTTTACTCATCTTTATATAAAAAAGAAACTAACAACATACCAACACCGATACTTAATAAATGGCTTTCCAAACTTAAACAATATACCAATACAAAGAACAAAATCCATCAAATCACAAATGAACACCTTAGAACAAAAATAGAAAAAGTTCTAATGAAAACAGCTCCCTGAAAAGCTACTGGAGAAGACAAAATACCTTCTTACCTATATAAAATATTTCCAGCTGCCCAAGAATACTTGAAAACATTTATTTTAGAAAATTTACAAGGAAAAATAACGATGACACAAGCAGACACAAGAGCAAGCGTCATACTATTATATAAAAAAGGAGAAGAAAGAGATCCAGCCAAATATAGACCCATTGCTTTACTAAATATTGACTATAAAATATTAACTGCTGTCATAGCTGAAACAATAAAAGAAAATATACCAGAATGGGCCATTCCCCTACAACAACTAGCGCGAGATAAGATATGGGGCACTACCCATGGCTTTTTGCTCGACAAAAGCATAACCCAATTGGCTAAACTACGTAGACGCAATAACTACTCGTCATGGTATGACTTTAAAAAAGCGTTCGACTCCATCTACCACAAGCACCTCGAGAGAATGATCGACTGCTTACCGTTGCATAGTAATATCCAGAAAACCTTCAAACATGCCATGAAATTGTGGACTGTAAGAGTGATAGTGGGTAAGAAATAAACAAAATGTATACCCATTCAACGTGGTGTAACCAAGGTAACTCGATATCACCATTATTATTCAAATTAATTACAGCAAGCATAATCAACCACATAAAAACAAACGAAGAAATCACCAAAACATCCAAAGGCAAACAAACAATACTAGCTTTCATGGATGACATAAAATGCCATGCACCGACATTAAAAAGTATGAAACTGATAACGGACTGACTTGAAAAAGGCGCTGAAGAAGTAGGATTAACATTAAATCGAGCCAAATGTGGTTTATATAGTAGAGAGATAACACCAGTTGAGAACGATAATATTACATATATTTAGGCCTCGACCAACTAGAGAGAGATTCTTTAGAAAACTTTGATGCAATTCAGAAAAATATAGAAGAAAAAATACACCTAATACTGAAATCTGCGGTTAATTATGTAATGGGCAATATTTATCCAAATGAAAAACGGAGCAAAACATTACAAAAATGTAGGGATCTAGATACGAAAATTCGGAAAAAATTAGGTGAGCACGATATCAAAGGGAAAAACAACTTGAAATGCGAGAGTTTATCTAGTTAAGAATAAAGGTGGTCTAGGGTTGAGGTCTATAGAATTCGAAGCAGAATGTCAGTACATAAAGAAAGGAATATATCTGCAGATGCACCCTGAAATGAAAGAAAGTTTGGAAGCTTACAAAGCACTAAAAAAAGCAGGTTGGAGAAATCCTATCAATGATTCTGATTATATTAAAGAAAAATATGGCAAACAATTAAATATTCAAAATTTCAATAATGACTACAAAAGATGCTGTAAAGACACGACAAGAAAATTAAAAGAAATATATCATAAAAACACCGAACAAGAATGGTCAGCAAATCTTCTGTATGCAAAAAATGTTTTGAAAGAAGAGAAAATAAAATTCCCAGCACACTCAGCTCCAAACATGGACAGTTGGCGATTAAGCATGCTTAATGCAGCGGCAGAAGAACAGCTACATGGCTTAGGGGCGAATCCACAAAGAACAAAGTGTATTAAAGGCTGTAAAGCAGATGAAAATGCTTATCATGTTGCCAACGCTTGCCCTACAAGAGCATTTATTGGTAGACATGACTTTGTGGTACACTGGACCCTAAAGTGCATATTAAAGAACTTGAAAGCACCAGAAGAAGCGCTAAAAAACCTCCAGTTTGGAAAATCAACAATTCACTGCCAATATGAGTTTGGAAGAAGATGTATAACAATTGACGCGGGAAATAAAATATTAACAGAAAAAAAACTTTATCACAATAGACCTGACATTGTTATCAAATTGACTAATCCTTGTGAAATTTATGTTTTCGAAATTGCTGTGTCTCACATACAAAATTACAGACAACAAGAAAAACTGAAACATGTCAGATATGCCATAAATTCAGTAGCTAAAATTGACACCATTAACAGCTCTAACATCACGAGAGACTTTAATTTAGTTTCGGTACTAGAAAACATCCATAAATGTCCAGTACACCTAGGGATATTTGTTGTTGGGTGCTTTGGAGAAATAATTGAGACAGAAGCCCATAACAATTTCAAGAAACTTCTGGTTCAAATAGGTATCAGTAATAAAGAACTGCAAACACTTATCAACAAATGTAGTTATTCTGTCGCAGTCTCAACGACAAACTTGTTGTTAAGAAGAATGGAAGAAAGAAGAAGATGGCACCCCTTACCCAGTCCATCAGATCTAGAACAGTAATATTTAAATAAGCCTCAATTTAATTACTATAAATCTTTATTATTTCTTAGACTTTTTCGTACAAAAGTACACATTATTGTAAGCACAGCCTAATTTTAGTACAAATTAGTACTGTACCTTATAAGAAATAAAGTGATATACATCACTTAGGCCTTGACCAACTACAGAGAAAAAAATGCGCTTTGTTTATTCACATTTAAAAGACAAATTTTTTAGGCGTATAGCTATTCACCAGCAACTGGTATCCATTCTTGTACATAGGTACACCTATATATACATATATACCTACATGTATACTAACGGGGCGCACTTGCGGTGAGTGCGGCAATATAAAGATCTTGTTGTACAGTTCGTGGGTTCAATTTAAAATTATAAAACTAATATTCACTTTCACTTTTCTAGAACTTTATTTACATCAAATTATACAGAACACCTGATTCACAATAACATTACGAATACGCTCGTCGTCCTTTCTAACTAACTGCTGCGAGGATGGGTCCTCCTTTTAAAATCAGCGTCGAATTCTCTAGTATAATCCAGTGTCAATTTTACAGTTGTCGAGTTATGATCGAGATAAGTTTTTCTCCCGTCCGAACCTTCTAGCTTTTTTTTATATCCCAGCGATCGTTGTCGTACTGAAATGAAACAGAGTCAGCTTTGGTAAATTTCGTAACATTGCCCCCCCTTTAATTCTGATCGGCCCGATCAGAAACAACTAAGCCGTGGGGTTTCGACGGATCCGGTAGACGACGTCATTAAGCCTCTTGACCACCTCGTATGGACCATCCCAGGCTGGTGTAAGCTTTGGGGATTTACCCTTGCTTTGTTGGGGGTTGTACAGCCAGATATTGTCCCTCTCCTGGAACCGGACTGAATTGGCCTTGAGGTAGTATCGCGTCTTCATCCGGTCACTGGTGGCCAACATCTGCGTTCGGGCTAATTCATGTATTGCCAGAATGTTATGTCGGAACTGGTCGGCATAATAATTGGTGTCTTGGGAAGGTTCTTCGGGGGAACCAAGTACCAAATCGCAGGGTAATCGTAGCTCCTTTCCGAATAGGACCCTGGCTGGGGCCAGGTCTGCACTATTATGTACGGCAGAGCGATATGCCAACATCCCAATCACGCTGGTTATTGCTGACGACCTTGGATTGGTGTTGTTCCAAGGTCCTGTTGAATCTTTCCACCATTCCGTCTGACTGTGGGTGCAATGGTGTTGTTCTCGTTTTTCTGATCCCCAACATCGTGCAGACCTTCTGGAATACATTCGATTCGAAGTTACGCCCCTGGTCTGAATGTAGTTCCATCGGGACGCCAAACCTGCTAAATAGTTGTTCTACTAGCACCGTCGCTACCGTGGTTGCCTCTTGGTTTGGTATCCCATATGCCTCAGGCCATTTGCTGAAGTAATCCATTGCGACCAGAATGTATTTGTTCCCCCTCTCAGACTCGGGAAACGGACCGGCGACATCGATGGCTATTCTCTCAAATGGGACGCCCACATTGTACTGCTGCATTCTGCCCTTGGTCCGGGTCTTCGGCTGCATAGGTGGCACATTTGCGGCACAAAGCTCTGACGTCTTCGAAGTAATTCAGCCAGTAGTACCGCTGGCGAACTTTGTCTAGGGTTTTATTCATGCCCACGTGGCCTCCGGTAATTCCATCATGTACTTCGGTCATGATGGCTGGTACCTTTTTCTTCGGAACTACCAGTTGGGACTTGGTTTCTCGTCCATCAGCGCTTTCCCAAACTCGCTTGAGCATTCCATTGTCTACTCTTAGAGAGTCCCACTGAGCCCATAACGATTTCAGCACGCCTGAGTATCTAGCTACCTCGTCCCATCGTGGTCTGGATGCCCCTCTCGTTTTGAGTGACAAGATTGGTTCGATGTCTGTAGATTGCAATCTACATCAATAAATATAAAGCCATTGACAACGAAGTCAGAATAGACTTTGAAACGTTCGGAAACGACGTGGCCCAAAAACTCTACTTCTTTTTATTCCTGCAATATACGTAGTTTTATTTCTATTGTGGTGTTATTCCCCAAAGAAACATAAAAATAATAACCCAAAGGGCATGACCTTGAACTGAAACAGCCCTTTATTGGTGGAGAACGCCGTCTGCTCTCTGTCGTTTGCGTGTAGACCAACCTGACAATATCCACTTTTTAGGTCTAGTGTGGAAAACCAACGGGAGCCTGCTAGTGTGGTCAAAGTGTCATCGATTCGGGGTAGTGGATAGCTGTCTTTCTTCGTGACATCATTCAGCTTTCTGTAATCCACGCAAAATCGGGTGGTGCTATCCTTCTTTTTAACTAGCACGAAGGGAGCAGAGCATGGGCTGATGGATGGCTCAATAACTCCATTTTGTGACATGGACTCGATGTTATCCTCGACTGCCTGTTTTTGCCCCAATGATAGTCGTCTAGGTGGTATTCTGATGGGTTGAGCCTTTCCGGTATCTATTCGATACTGGATGATGTTGGTGCGACCGGTGGTTCCATTTTTACTGTTAAAAATTTGCCAGTGCTTTGTGATAAATTGCTTGGTTTTCTTCTGGTTCTCTGGTGTCAAGTGTGTCAAATGGTCAGCAAACTGTTGCAGAACTCTTTACTGGGCCCTGTCTCCTTCACCGACGTCGAGTACTCTTCTTCGCAATTGATGATGGTCTCTACTGGCTCGAAACAAGCTATCTCTTGATCATTGGTAATTCTGATGTCGTTGTTGGACAAATTCAAGACTCTGATTGGTATATCTCGTCGGGTCTTAACTATAGCCCGTCCAACTAAGTAGTCATGAGCTGAGTGTACGGGCTCCACCATTCCAACGCAGCTCCCAGGATTGCTGTCTAGCCGCACATGAATAATCTGTTCCGTTCGACCGGGAATTCTAACTGAAGACTTTGCCACAATTTTTATGGGGGTGACTGAACTGTTGACGGGCCTTGTCAATACAATTTTCTCATTTAGGAACCGAAGAACATCATATCTCGGGTCGAACATAAATCCATTCTGGCTAATTAGGTCCATACCCAGTATAAAATCGTCCTCAATATTCGCTACCAGGACCCTATGCCGGATCATGTTGTCCCCTAACTGTAGCACGACATCTGCCTCACCCTGTATCGATATGGACTCGCCGGTGACTGTTCTGAGCTGGATGATATTGGTAACTGGCCGAATTTCCGAAGCCCTCAAAACCCTGGACTTGGCAATGGACACAGCGGCGTCGGTATCGATGGTGACAGTAAATGTTCGCTATTGATGGGGCTGCTGCTATCTCTGTAAAATCACCGGATGGATAACGTTTTGGGGGCTGGTGGAGGGTCAGTCAGCATTCGCCCCCTTATGATGACTGGCTGACGGTCCCTGGACATGTGGCTGTTCTGTTGGTTACCCCTGGTCGATAATCGTTCAGGTAGCCTTACTTGACAATCACGTTGGAAGTGTCCTGTCCGTCCGCAGCGGTAACATGCCCCTCTGGTGTCAGTTCTTTGTGGCCGTTCTAATAATTTGTTCAGACCACCCAGCAGCGCTTGAAATGGTCACTCTGACTCTTTCTGGTTAAAGGAAACTGCTCGGACCCTCGGCTTGGACATGTTCAAGACGGCCTCTACTTCCAAAGCCCGAAGTAGAGCTTCATTACTTTTCTTGACGCCACTTAGTCTTAGATTTCGTTGTACTTCTACATCTCTGATGCCATTTATGAAACTCTGTGTGGCCAACTGGTCCTTCGTTTCCTCTGGCAAGTCTGGATAGGACAAGTGAACTAACTGTCTAATTTCTGCTTCGAATTCTTGGAGGCTTTCACCAGATTTTTGCGTTTTTCCACTAAGTTGTACTTGGTATACCTGGCTCAAGGATTGATTGTCGTATCGTTTGGGATGCCGATAATCTTGTCGAAATTGCCTTGTTCATCGACTGGAATGCTTTGGAGGAGTTCTAGTGCCGGACCTCTTTACGAAATTACCAGGGACGTGAATTTTTCTTGGTTATCCCATCCATTAGTTGTAGCCACGGCTTCAAAATGCCGTTTATACATGGGCCAAGATGAGCTGCCATCAAATGTGGGTGGCTTACTAACGGTGTTCTGGTATTTTCCTCGCTGTAAGTCCTGTTGCATTTTTTTAATTTCTGTTTCTAGTTTATTTTGGATGGAACTGATTTGGTCTTGAACTGCGTCTTGAATTGAACTGATTTCAAATTTTACCTGACTTTGGATGGAATCGAGATCATCTACTTTTGTTTCAAGAGTATCCACGGTATTTTTTATGGTCTTAATGTCATCATTTATCTCTTTTATATGTGACTCAACTATTTGCATTCTTTCATTAACTGTTTCATTAACCTGTCCTACTATTTGCATTAATTGTTCGAATTGCAGTTGCCTTTTCTGTTCAGTTTCGTGTCGATTTAATTCAATTTGATCTTGTTTCTCTACAAATACTTTAAAATCATTTTGTCGTTTTAATTCAATTTGATCTTGTTTTTGTTCAAATATTTTAAAATCATTTTGTCTGGTTAATTCAAATTTCGTGAACAATCCTTCAATTAAATTATGGTGTTTTTCTTCCATCGTTGTGACAAGATTTTCTAATTCTATTTTACGTTTTTCATCAAAAGGTTTTATTAACCTTTGTTGAACTTCTTCTTGATGTTGTTTCTCCTTCTTGTCACGTTTTTCTAGAATCTGGGCTATTTTTTCGTCTAGTCCCTCCGTAACTTGCTTGACTATTTTTTTGGTAGTTTCGTCCAATTTTTCCATATTACGAGTTTCCATAAATCAAATTACGATTTTAACTGCACTTAATCCTCTACTTCTGATCACCAACTATGGGTCCTCCTTTTAAAATCAGCGTCGAATTCTCTGGTATAATCCAATTTTACAGTTGTCGAGTTATGATCGAGATAAGTTTTTCTCCCGTCCGAACCTTCTAGCTTTTTTTTATATCCCAGCGATCGTTGTCGTACTGGAATGAAACAGGGTCGGCTTTGGTAAATTTCGTAACACTGATAGATACCTATACCCCTAGATACTTTCTCACAAGCAGCTGCTTACGTATTCGTCCGATTTCGGAGTAGCCGTCCCGATCTGTGCGAGCTTCGTACAGTCATACCATATACATATACGTTAAGCGGAGTGGGGGTGTTAGGTTTTATTTTCGTTACGGAATTTCTTGAATCCATCGCCGCGCTCAATGCCGCGATAAAAGCTATGCAAGAGCTTAAAAACCGATTTGTCCGAGCGTTTTTCCAAAAAACCAACACCTGATTTTTAAATGAATTTATTCCTACCCACGCGTCCTCACTGTATAAATACCATACTTTATCTTGTTGTTACCTCTCCAAGTCGCGCTACTTAGTGCTCCCGAAAGGAGCGGGTTTTGGCTGTCCTCTTCATCAATCGTTTACAGTTCAGGTGAGTTAAATAAATGCTGAACAAAACTGTTTTCTGGTTTGGTCCGTTCATCGATTGTTTATAGTCAAGGTCCTTTAAATAAATGCTCGACAAAATTGCATCTGGTTTTGGGGTTAAAATTAAACTCAACAATCAATCAATGGATAATTTTTTACGAAACAATGAAAACCTTCACATAAGGCCAAAATTTAGTTTATTGCTTTTTCTGCAAAATCTAATCGTAACATCGTCTTTGGTATAATGGACATTGTTAAAGAGAATTTAAAAATCTACAAAATGAACTACAGTAAGTTTAATTCCCTTAATTTTTAAATTAAATAATTTAAATAAAATGCAAACAAATTGTATACTTCTCTTTTGTTTAATTTTACTTTTAAACATTTTTATTATTAAAAATGTAGATTTTAAAACACACAATCTATGATAAGAGTTACAGATTCAGTAGTTGGAATAAAAATATTAAGTTAATTTTAATTTTTACTTTCAATGTTGTAAGAGAATCCAAAGATCAACGGTATATTTACGCACTATGGTATATTATAATATAAAATTATCACTATTAAATAAAACACTAAAAAGTAGAGTTTAAAATTAACAGAAATTTATTTATTTTATAAATAAACCCAAAAATAGCATAATTAAGATATGAAATTATGTTTTGAGTTGTTTTTCTTGCGTTGTAAAGGAATGTAATTGGAAAACTCTAAAATATTGTAATGTTTTTATTTTCACGCACGGGTTCAGTTCAATTCTTGGATTTATTTAAAAACACAGTCCTTATTCTAATTTATTTCCACTACTTTAACACAATTTATATTCACAGAACTATTTACAATTTATATCTACTTAAGTATACGACCGTCGAATACTAAATGACTCCGTCGCCAGCTGTCCGCATTTATATATTTCTCTCGGAATTATTCTGGCAAGTCAACGAACCATCGGGAAACTTCTTTCATGTGTTCTGGAAGCTTCAAGGGAATTCCCAATAACGGCAGCGACCGGCCTGTTGAGAGACAAAACATTTCGGATTCCCGGAAGAATCGGAAGAATGTCCCTTCCACGAATTGGACGATTTCCGATTGCACTAATTATCGGATGAATTCTCGTAACAATATCAAAAAATTCAGCTTTTGTTTTTTTTTTCGTAAATTATGTAAAACTTCGTGAAATTGGGAAAATCAAACTTTCTAGTTGATCACTTCTAAAATGTATGTTAGAGTAAAAACATATGCTTATGAAAGATGAAGGTAGGTAAACGTAAGATCTATCAAATGATAGCTTCAAAGTTGTAAAATATTCTCGTGCTGTTGTGCAGATTGCAAAAAAAAATGAATATGGATACCGGGTGACCCCTTTAGTGTTGCTAAATTATGCAAGCCTGGTCTCTAAGTATTTTTTTATTTTAAAAATTACTTTTTTTTACCCCATTTTCTAGGCTTGTGCCATAGTAAATTTAATGACCCAGAATATACAACCCATAGTATTCTGAAACACCCAGTAACCAGAATCTTCCCCGCCGTAAAATCAAGTTTGCAAGATTACACTTAATTTTGTTGTAAATTGAGATATTGCTAAAATACTGAAATTTATCTCTAAGTTGCTTACGTTAATTTAGCAAGTAAAGTATTAATACAATATATTAAGCTCATATTGGTTTTCCATGAAGTAATCAATTATTGCAAAAACTATGCTTTTTACAATCTGGAAGGCATCAAAAGAAAATGTGTGGATTGTATTCCATAAATCTTTTGCTGCTACCTACAATTTTTTAATTCACATGTTTCCATTACAACTTATGGTGTAGAAGTTTCAAGGAAAAATATTGATTTTTAAGATTTTATCAATTTATACTTACCATAAACAAAACCAGATTTTTTAAAATATGTTTGATTTTTTCATTTACATCGTTTTGTAACGCAAGAAAAACAATGAAAAAATGTATAGATTTTCTTGTTACGGAAAAAAATTAAATATACTATTTAGATTATAGGCAGGACCGTATTAATTTTTTTACTATCATGACTTTTTATTTCTTTCCTTCCCCCCCCCCCCTTACAACTCCAAAAAACGTTGTATAAAACTTAACATATAATATACCAACGTATCGGTTTTTCACTGCCTTGTTGATATTGTAACAAAATGTACAGGTCCATATTTAAAACAATAGTTGATGATTGCTCAGAAGAAACGAACCGTAGCAGTGAAGATTTGATGACGCCCTGTTGTGTAAAAGGTTGTGTCAAAAAACTTTTCCCCTTACCATTTTTTGAAATTCTTTAAAATTACTGTAATAGAGGTAAAAAACAATAAATGACATTTTTGATTTTTCTTATTTTCTTCAACGATACTGTGAAAATATTATACATGAGGACAAAAAAAATATCGTGAAATCTTGAGTACTTAAACTAATATTAAGAGCTGTTTCGTTACGTTACGGTTTTTTAACAGTAATCGCCTTTCGTTACCCAAAACTCATAAATCATCAATCTGAAAAATTTGAGTAATATAAATTCTTAAAAGAAATTAAATTCCCTACAAATCTTTTAGAAAATTGACATAATACGAGCCGTGTCCTTGTAATCGTGCCTTAAACATTGATTTGTTGTTTCAATTTTTTATTTCGATTTTGGATTTTTGAAACTACCAGAAATAATAATATTTTTATTGATCAAAGTACTTACTCTTGAAAGACATTTAAAACTTTACAAAAACATTTCTGAACATTTTTCACTACATTTACTACTTTTAAAGTTATTCGTTATGCAAAAGTAATTTTCAATTTAATTTCAACATCGAATTTTTGTAGAGTATTACATTTCTTTCAAGAGTATTTTGATCAATAAAAATATGGATATTTATGGGATAACTAAAATCCGAAATTGAGAAATGGCTGAATAAATACACTCACTGTCGCTCGCACCATTGCGAGTCCTTTGAATTCGGTACAAAAACTGCTTTTAGACGATTGGTCTAAAAGCGGTTTTTGTGCAAAAAATACTATCAGGATACTGCCTGTGCCATCACATTAAAAATGATTTGTAGTGCTCTTTGGCTACCTTGTCCACTCGCAACTATGGTTTTTTTACTTTATTATAAACAATTGAAACAAGAAAATTGTGTTTTTTTTTCGTTGCATGTTTATAAAATGAAAAATAATAATCTCAATGGTGTCAACAGGTGAATTGTAAAGCATGGAAATACCACTGAGATGAGCCCAGAATCGATCCGATAAGATCTTTAGTAACAGGGAAAAACAAAAAATACTGGAACATTTAGCGGTTTTCTTTATATTATCATAACTTCGTCACTATCGAAGTTGTAGAACTGGGCTTGTGGGAACTGATAGTAATTGATATCTACCTTATGCGTGACTAAACCAGGCGCTATCGGTTTATTAGTTTTTGAATAATTACTGAAGTTTTTAGTCTACTATTCTTGCAGTGTGTCTCCATGCGACATGGACGTCAAATATCAATTCAGAATAGAGATGTTGAAAGCAGAGGTTTCATTCTACAACGCTTCTATTTTCATTTTTCATTAAATGTCTATGAAAAATATTAGCAAAAATGACCAAAATTTGGTGAGCGTATGAATGTGTACGAGTAGTGGGGGAAACACGGTTGTTGAGGGGAACTGCTAACAATAATTATTATCGATAGTAACTGTCACTCTGACAGATGGTGAACGAATTTAATTGTTAAAAAAATTCTATACAGAATGATTTGTTCGATTTTATTATATCAAATGAGAACTGTTTGTTTATTAATATATTTATATGTAAATGGTTTCTCGGAAACGTTTTTGCTATAATTTGTGGATTTTGGGTTTACGGAACATCGATAGAGAGCGGTCATTAAAAAAATTCTTACTTCTAATTCTACTATATATTACTATACGCTTCCCCTCAACAACCGTGTTTCCCCCACTACTTGGATACATTCATACGCTCGCCCATTTTTTGTCATGTTTGCTAACATTTTTCACAGACATTTAGTGAAAAATGAGAATAGAGGCTTTGTAGAATGACACCTCTACTTTCCACAACGTTATTCAAAATTGAAATTTGATTATCTATGACGCATGGGGGCACATTGCAAAAATAGTGAACAGAAAACTTTATATCACAATTGTTCAAAAACTAATAAACCGGTAGAGCCTGATTTTGGCACACATAAAATAGATGTAAATTACTATCAGTTCCTACAAGCCCAGTTCTACAGCTTCTAAAGTGACGAAGATTGGATTTTTTTAAAAATGCTACATTTTCCAGTATTTTTTGTTTTTCCCTGTTACTAATGATCCAATCGAATCGAGCCTGGGCTCATTTCATTAGTATTTTCATGCTTTACAATTGACCTGTTGACACCATTGAGATTAGTTTATTATTTTTGATTTTATAAACATGCTAAGAAAAAAACGTAATTTTCTTGCTTCAATTGTTTATAACAAAGTAAAAAACCATAGTCGCGAGTGAAAAACATAGCAAAATATCGCTAGGAATCTTTGTTAATGTGATGGCACAGTCGGTATCCTGATAGTATTTTTTACACATTATCAGTTAATTTTTGCTCTATTGATTGGTCTATTTTTGGACGAGTATCAGGAGCACGGGCGGAAGGGGTAGTGACAAGGGAAGTATAGTGTTTACAATGTCGCACTGTTTACTTCCTTGCACAATTTCCTGCTCACTTTGGCATAATCTAAACGAGCCATAACTGTCCGATTCCCTACAAATTTTGGTTATTTACTTAGTTTAATACATAACATGTAAACAAAAATGTTTTGTTATAAACTAATAATTACTGAATGTTCGATTTCCTAGAGAACTTTTTTTTGAAAAAATTAATTGTTTACTAAAATTATTTCATAATAATATTGGTTCATACCGAAGTTCTGCAACGTGATGGGATTCTAAATTTGATAATATAATGGTGGAACAGTTTTTTAGTTTCTGAAGTTTGCTTTTTTTCGCATGTATGCATTCTTTTGTTATGATGGTTTCTAGAATTACTTACATGAAGCTGTACTTCAGACTGCTGGCCGGAGTAGATGTAAGGATTGGCGTTGAAATTGGACGGAGAAGGATGATAAGCGAATGCTTCAGCATAACCGTTCTCAGTTAGGTGCCTATCAAGTTGTGCTGGGTCGCCTAAGATTTTGGTAGGAACTATTGGCGCTTGGCTGCCCAAGGTCTGAAATAGCAAAGAACATATCTGCTAAATTTCCATACAAATTCCAGTGTTTGGCAAATACATAGGTGATTACTAATTTTATGGAATGCAAACTTAGTCCAAAGATTAAAACCAAATTTCCACACAGATCACATTTGAAGAAGTTATCAGCACAAGAAATGATAATTAGCCCTAGGGCTACATATTTGATCTTAATTTAGATTATACGCAACATACTATCGAAAATTATTAATTATCTTAATTACTTTGTAGGGCCTGTTAGTTTAACCCTCTTACTCATATGTGCTAAATACCAGTGTTCCTTTTTGAAAGCTTTGTGTAGATTTATGCAAATATGTTTAATCTACTGTTATTGATTTCTGTAAGTTTTACCTATGCTAGCCCTTAAACTACTGCCTTTTCTCACTCTTAGGCACTGGACTGGTTATGACTATGTTCTATAATTGTCATAATTTCTGAAACAGATTGGAGATCTCACAAACAGCAATAACTTAAACCAGCGCCACACCGTCGACTTTCGAGATGTCTATCGCAGTTGTAGACGAACCGTTAAATAGAAGATATTTGAACCAACTACTGCTCAAGAGCTCGGAAAACAAAATCTTTAAGCTGAAAAACTGTTCGATATAATTGTATTAAAAAGTATTTTATTGAACTGATTTTATTTGATTCAACGATAATCCTCTAGTAAATATCCGTATTTAAGTTGACTCTCTTTAGCTCTTATTTCTCTTCAAAATTTAAGGTAGGCGAATTGTTTGTTATTCCTCTAAACATTTTTGAGAATCTTCCTCGTGTTGCCTAGCTTCTTTCATCATAGTCACTCTGGTGAACTCATAGTGTTGTTCTTACTTTAAGTAAAATATTGTGTAGGCTATTCTATCACTATTACTATCCCTAATCATCAGGGACATTTTTACGAAGGTTGGTAGGTATTAGGGTAATTCTCAGATAACTGTGATTTTTTTATGTCTAGTAGGTACTTTATTTTTATTCACAATGATTTTTTTTTTGGATCAAAAAATTATAAATATGATAAATTTGATAGTATTTTACCGTCGACATTATATATTAAAGCATAATTCATGGATCATGAATAACTTTTTCAAACTAAATGTAAAAATTTCTATAGAGTCTGTTATAATCTAACGTTTAGCTTTTATAACTAAAATCTAATGTATAATTCACCAAATTATGCTGCAATTATACCCCAATATTGATTGGTAGAAAGGAATAATATATTTAACTAATGTTAAAGTATGTTTTATTCTAGGACTAAAATAAAAATTGTTATATTAATTCTACTGTTAACAAATTTTAAACATTGTTAAAATTAAGAAAAAAAAATACCATAAATGTCTCTGTATGATTATCAAAGTCCTATAATTTATCATTTATTTAATTATTTTAAGAATTTCTTTTCTATTGAAGTTGTAGTAGAACTTACAGGCTCAATTTTGAGCATAATAAAAAAAAAACAGCACCCAGAACACAAATTTTAAAATATTTTTCATTTTACAAAATGTTGATTTGTAAAAATCACAGTTATCTGAGAATCACCCATTTACACTTTACAGTGACGGTCGTATCTTAATATGAGAGCTAAAATGTAACGTCTAGCTTTCCATACAGTGGTTGTGTAAACGAAATCGAACTCCCGTTGACACGTTGACATGTTACACAAGAAAGTCTCCACTAGATACTTTTTAGAAACTGTAGTATTTTAGTGATCTCAAGTTCCTATTACCACTAAAGTGAATTCACATTTCCTTTAGAACATTTTTGTTCTTATGTTAAAAAATATATATATAACTGGGATACTATACACATTATGTTAACCTATTTCAATATGTTTTTCTGTTTAACGTAACTAGAATTATATTTTTCATTTTCGAACATAATTTTAAATTTTTACTATCATATAATTATTACGTATAGTTATTTGTTACTTTTTATTTAAATGTTTGTGCTTTCATTTATTTTTTCCTTTGGAATATATTGATATATCTATTACTTTCACTCACTTATTTTAAGACAATTCCTCTTCTGCATTTGTCTTAACCATCAGGTTCATTAGTAGTTTTTGGTCACATTTTTGATACCAAGTCATCATTTGAATAATTAAATATTTTCGAAATTTAGTAAAAAAGTAATTTGCAAAAACACTACCAGAAACGCGTCTTCATTCTTTTAGTTGGTGTTTAAAATTTCCCAGAATTACATTTGGTTGTTATGATGTAAAAAATACCCAAATGTGATGTCTTAAGTTAATGATAAGAATGAAATTTGTTTTTACCTGATAGTCAGACTTAGCTGACTCTATAGGCCTTGCGACCACCATTCGAACGTGTACGCCGCACTGACGAAGAACTGAAGCGACTTGTTCAGACCCGAGTCCTCTGAGATTAACTTCACCGATTTGAAGGATGTGATCCCCGCTTTGCAGACGGCCGTCCTAGAATATTAAGGAGAATTAATTATTTCAGTAATACAAGAAACGTAAAATATGGAATAAATAACCAAATTTTAAATAGTAGTAAAACAAATTTCCTTAAATTTCTTAAACCCCCAATAAACATGACTTAAATGTTAATATTAGAATCGAAAACAAAAAACAGCGAACGAAAGTCAATTGCGGCTGAACAATAGAAGTCAAGCTTCTTCCAAAATATACTATCCGTCTCTCGTTACCTCTCTGGCACTTAGTAGTGGTAATAAATTTCAGGAAAGTTAGAATAATTGCGACTATTTTTGTTACAATTTAGATATGAATCATAAAGTGTAATTTAGATCTTATTTAACTTGTATGAATAAACGCAAGTTGCGTAACGAGGATAGTGGTAATGATGTCGTAATACTCCATAACTTAGAGTAGGAAACTTAGGCCGGGCACAGACTTACCGTTTCTGTTCTGTTGTTATAGAACAGAAAAGAATTGTAAACGGAAGGTGCAAAATGTATCACTAATATACCTGCGGAAAGGTAAGAAATGCAAAATGTATCACTACTCATATACCTAACGACCCGGAAAGGTAAGAACGCTTGGTCAGACGGTAACGTTACATCAGGCAGGCCAGAACGTTCTCACCGGTAAGAAAATAGATCGGCTACAACAGTACAACCTGGCGCCGGAAAATTGGTCAACTTCTATAGAATTCAGCCCCTGGTTCCTTTTGAACAACCCTATATCGGGAGTAATTCATAAATTGGTTTTCCTACGGGTTATAAAATTACCATTTGACACAAAACAAATGCATTGTAAACATCAAAGCTCACCAATCATATATGCATGATGGATTGATTTATTTTAATTTTCCCCAAAAATAAGTCACTAATTAACCAGAAAATTTCCATTTAATACTAAAATTATTTACTGTTGCCGAAAAATTAGCATACCTGATAAAATTTTGATGTTTGCAACTTTAAACACTCCATATAATTTAGTAAGAAATAAAAAAATGTGAATAACACTGTATGTGTATTGTGCGTTATTAATGAAGAAAAACCAGTTAAACACTTTTAGTTTTTTGCAACATAACATAACTAACAATTTCCCTAGGACATATTAAAATTGCATTGCTTAGAGAGTTATAGTTGGTTGCCCTGTTCAATACTGTTAACTTCGGCTTCGGCCAAAATCTGACCTTCGGTCGGACACATTGAAAAGAGTATTGACAACATTCCTTTTAGAAGAGTCCATCAATCCACATAACAATAACATACTTATGCATATTTAAAGACGCGAGATGTAAGACCGACATTTAGGATTTTCGAGAGAATTAGCACACAGAGGTTCCGAATCTGGAGCCGTTCCGTGTAATTGCTGTTCTCCCTTAACTCCCAGGACAGAATGTAACGAAAAAATTTTCAGGTTACTTCACCTGTCAGAGATATTGAATACTCTCTTCGAGGTGTCATTCCTTTGTACGCAAGACAATATATGTTATATATTATATATAACATATATTTGGAACCTCTGTGTGCTAATTCTTTCGAAAATCCTAGATGTCGGTCTTACATCTCGCGTCTTCAAATTTAACGAAATGTATAAAATACATAAAGAAGTGTTCGAGAGGACATTCAATTGTGGGAAGCGCAACTGATGAAGGTTCCCTGACCAGAAACAAGATATGTTATATATAATATATATAACATATATTGTCTTGCCTGCAAATGAATGACACCTCGAGGAGAATATACCTATGTATAGTCGATAAAAAGCGGTATTATACCATTTAACCGACATGGAGAAAAAAATCTTCACATTAATTACGGTATCAGTTACGTTTTTAATAATTGTCTAATCAAATTCGAAATTAGTCCTCTTGCAAAGGAGTTCATCTTTTCCAGAAAATTTTTGCAATTATGTTCTCTACACACATATTTTACTGAAACTTACATTTTTGTCAACATAAGTATATTGTTATTCATCAGAGAACATTTCCTTTAACGCCACTTCTGATTATCATATTTTTATAACCATGAGGTTTGTCAAGGTTTGGTGGATATTTCAAAACCGTTATGCCTGCTGTTTGAAATCCACCTACATTAGCCTTACCCTAATTTAATGCATTAAGAGCGACACATTTTTTAAATGTGTATTGGGCTAAACTATATTACAACAGCAAGTTTGAAGAATAGTCTGGAGATGCTGTGATATTTTAAAAATTTCTTCTTAAATAATGTTCCCATAATTTAATATGTTATAATTAAAGTGACCTTATAATATTGCATGAATCTTAAATATGTGAAGTATTTTTGAAATATTATAATTCAACAATTTTCAAATATTAATCACAAACTAACATATTCGTCATATGTTCATTTGCAGTTACATTTAAACTAAGCATTAAATTACACATTAGAATTAATACTTCGTCAGTCGTAACAAATACTGACAATTATTTTAATTCTCCTGGAATTTGTATCCATTACAAAGAATAACACAAAGAAAGAGAAAACAGACATAGAGATAACGAGAGATGGGAAGTATATATTCTAAGAAGCTTACGCTTCCAACCTTCAATCTCGAATGAATGCCGTAATTGGTAATTAATGTTGGTAAAAAAACAGAAGCATTAAAATCATTTTGTTAAAATTAAATACAAATATATACTCTTACCCCACTGATCAGTATAGCAATCATGCAATAAAATACGCTAATTAAAACAGTAATTAAATATAGCATGCAGTGATTGTGATGCATTCTGTAAATTAACAATAAAAAGTGAACACGCTGTTGGTACTAGCAGTTATTAATAATGAAAACAGTCTAATTAAATAAATAAAATAATGCAAGTCTTGTGATTGACTGCAGTACATAAAAAATATTGCATGTCTTCAGTGTTTTTTCAACAATCACAAATATTGTTGAATCACTATGATAATTCCACGTTTGTTTAATACACGCCCGCAAATGTCCCACCCTGACCGTTTAAAGACATGTGACAACGTGACTTCCAATTCGTTTCTTAAAAATTTAAAATGGTTAATGTATTTAAGTTTGAAATAAAATGAATCAGTAAGCAGTAACAATGAGAAGTTTCGTCATAATAAAATAAAACAGCTTTCTGGTTAGCATTATTGGTGGTATACTGTACACTAGTTTTTTTTTATGTAGTTAGCTGTTGGTGTTTACTATTGCAGTGTATTTATATAGTAATTCACATATACTTTATAAAACTATGTAGTTTTCTCAAATTATCAGAATTCCTTAAATCAAATAAAAAAACATAGAAAAGTTTCTACCCATAAATTATCAATCATCTGTTTAATAGCAATACAAATTACAAAAATAAAATGCATAAAAGCATATTGACTCAATTTCTTACAAAACATGAATAAATTATTTAGATTGCATACTTCATAACTGCATTAACGCTTGCCCATACATACACGATTGGCATGAATAACAGATGCTTTGCATTGATGCATAGATGATGTGTTGGACAAAATATTCGACATAAAAAAACGAATGAAAAACGGAACACTATAACTATTTTATATAACATAACGGATTTGCTTTAGCAGATTTTTCTTTGGAAAATTTAAGTATTATGATTTGTTTACAGTCTCGCTGCTTTTTTCTAAATAATGTATTGTGTATAATAGAAGCTTAACTCAGGATATTAGCAGGCAATTACAGATATATTTAATCTTGTACGAAATTTGCCATATCTTCTGAAATAACGGATTTGTTATAGAAATATTTTACATTAGTTTCCTTTTTATTTCATAGAAAATCATATTCGTAGACAAGAACAACAGAAAAATGCGGAAAACCTCATATGTGAAGGACACTATCTGCTATAATGACATGGATAAATTGTGGGTTCTAGGCATATTGAGTTGTTGCATTTTTTTAATTTGAAATGGTTTAATGGTCTTTTGATGATTTATGATAGTCTATATATATTGCTTTATCGTCAATTGTTTATTTAAAAGAAAATTAGTTATTTTTTAACTCATCATACATTCCTTTCACAGTTTTGTTACCTGTCCCACAGAATTACCATCTCTCCCTGTATGTTTGTTATAGTACGATTTAGTTATTCGCCATGTATTCTCTATTGAATTGAATACGCACTGGTTTGGAGACAGTCTGTTCAAATAGACAATCATAGGCCATCAAAAGACCATCAAACAATTGCAAAGTAAAAAAAGCAATGACTCAATATGGGATGCTCAATATCTATAGCTGTTCTCACGACTGGCTCTGATTTGGCCCGCCGAAATGTGAAATATCATAAGTTTACGATATAAATAGAAAACTTCGTCGTTCAGTGGTCGAGTTTTGTAGATGCTGGTCGCCACGCTTTAGATTCTTTGAGAGATTATTTTCGGTAGACATTGTGACCCAAATTACTGTAGTTATTTCTCAGTTATCTACCTGTTTTTTTGCCATGACAAGTTAAATGCGTAAACGGGTGTTCTTTAAATGTATAGAATCTATTAATGAATCTTTTCTGTGGCTCCAAACCACAAACATGTCTTCCACATAACAGAAACAACATGACGGTTTGAAGATAGCGATGTTCAAGGATTTGGCTTCGAACAACTCAGTAGTGTTTTAAACTTGTCCAAACAGTTCAGGTATGCCGTTTAGCAAGAAATTTTGTAGCTATTAGATTGCTAAATGTAAAGGGACCATGACGTAAGTTGCATGTCGCCTGGTTGTAGCTGTAGCTTTTCGATAGCTAATAGTTTAGTTGGTTGTTGCACAAGAAGTTTTAGGGTTCAGTTAAGTATTTGTCAATTTTGTAGGTTAAAGTCACCCATTTTCTTAATTCATTGCTCTGTGTCCCATTATAGTAGTAGCATTAACCTTGTCTGGTATTAGGACTATAAAGTCCCTGTTTTTCTTGAGGTTTCTTCATGTTGCTATGCCATGTTGCTACTAAGCGCTTTAGCTCTTTGGAGAATTATTGAAGACTCAACAGATTTCGTCTGCAACGTCACAAGTAAAAGGGGGAGTTCACGATTAATATAAGCGACAACATCAATTTTTATTAAAAAGATTTTTCAAGAGTAGTTTCATTGTCAAGTAGGTCACTAAATCACCCTAAATTGAACGCCCTAGAATTTCAAAACAGACGCCAATACTCCGAAATGGAATTTCGACAACATCGTAGAGCCGTTAGCGAGAATAACATATCAATAAGATCCATACTAATAACACGGGAATAACTTTGGAAGGGATAGCCTTCGCTAACACAGAATTATCATATGCCGTTAACAAAATTTTGGATTGATTTACGACTGCGGGTTGTAGATTGGAAGATGATGTCGATTTTCTTCTTTCGACGTTCTGTTGTGTGATCCAGAATGTCTAACATCGAATAGTAATTAATAGTTTTAATCCTTGAAGCAGTCATCAGGTTGTAGTTGACTGCTGGCAAGAAGGAACAGATTGCAGATATTCGTAATTCCATGACAACTTTCGCCATGTTTGATGGATATGTTTACGCTTTTTCTATTCTACTGTAAATTTCATTTCTATGAAGGATGTGAATAATCGTGATTTATTTGATACATACTGTAGATTGTAAAAGAATCCAGAGTTGAGTTGGCAAGGTGTTTTCAACATCCATTGAAGATTAAAAAAACTAACAAGTGTAGGTCGTGGCACCAAAGTTGTATGATTTTGGGGAGTAGACTAGCTCGCGTCCGTGGCAGATAGCTACACGTGCACCACGGGTAACGCTAAATGAGCTACAGCGATCCTTGCAACCAGGTCTCTTTTTCTTCTTTTGAGATTTTGAGTTAAACAAGACGAACACAAATACCAAAAACTTGCACCCCAGAAATATTGGTACAATGATTCGTATTTGCCACTTAAACGTGGAGAGCATAAGCAAAGCTCAAAGCCAATGCATTTCCAAAATACTTTTGGACAATAAGGTTGATATCATAGGAATTCAAGAAACTCACGCCGACAATGAGGAATATTTCTTGCTTTCACCTGAGTAGCAAACTAGCTAAATGTGAACTGCAAGTTGTTTCCGCTGGCCAACCCCTAAAACATAAGAGTTTCCCAAAATATCCTTCAATAACGTTGGATCGCACCCTCTTGATACAAAAAGCACCTCCCAAACACCGCAGGAAAACTAAGAACAGGCAACAACAGTATCCAAAAAGCTTTGTGTAACGACGAGGGGAGCTACGCCTGTAACTTTACTAACCAGTGCCGTAGCTCTTAGCTATTAGTGTCCTGAGTACTCTGCGCCTGTGTGGTTAAACAGCCACCAAACCAAATTAATTGTCGTCCAATTAAACCAGACTATGGGACTCATCACAGGCGCAATAAAGACAACCTTAAATCAATGGGTGCCAGTATTCTCTGGAATAGCCTTACCTCAGTTCCGAAGGACTAAGCGAGTACAAAAAGATCTGGACCAAGATTTTGTTGAACACCACTCACAACGAGCATTTATAGGGGCAGCCCTACCTCCTGGATCTGAACTTTTACAGAAAGAATGGGTAAAACTTAAAGGAGTCTAACCAGGCCACTCTCTCTATAAATGCGGCTGTGTGCAATCCCCTCATATAAATGTGGCGCACCCGGCACACTATAAACTATATCGTGAGAGACTGTGAGCTGCGATCGTTCGGGGAAGCTGGCGCTGAACTGAATAAAACAACTAGACATTAGCCTCTGATATATTTTAACTTATTATGTATTCGAAGGCCAGTATTAGATTGTCAAAAATCTTTAATAAAATCTTTAAATATTCTGATATGAATGTCAGAACAAATTTCGTTAAATGACATATTACTCTACATCAAATATTTTCCATTGAAAATGAGGAATGTGCGTAGATTTATGTTTGTTTGTGTTACTGTGGTGTGTTTTTATGGCTACAGTTTCAGTCATTTCAAAAAGAAAAAGTAATGGATGCCAAGAAAGGTATAGTTTATCAGTAGTGGGCAAAACTTCTTATTAGCAGTTTAACAAAAATGTTAATTCCACGATTGTTATTGGGGTAATTTTTCTAAACGGGCGTAGTTGATCCTTCGTAGCAGAATAGAAAAGGGGCCAATAACCACCAATGGTCAGCAAACCGACGCAGCAAGCCACTACCCTACACCTGAATGTATTAAAAGGGCTAAGACAGAAGGCAAGAATGGCAATAGATGAACTATAATTGTCTATTTCAATTGCTAAGGAAATACATAATTGAAAAAATTGTATTAGTATAGAAGGTCCACCTATACCATTTAAGTCGAGTACAACACTGCGCTTCATTATCTATACAGATCTGTGATATGATTTGTATTTTACAACTCAAAAAATTACTTTCATTTTTCGGTATAATAAATAAACCGAAACTTTTCAATCGGTCGTGTTTTCTGTAACAGTCTTTGTAGTTTCAAACAATGGTAGTAATAATTTTCATTGTAGGCAATTAACCTGTTGTTTCTATTTTATATATAACATTATACAAAATCAACCTTCTTCATACTTAATTAATAAAATTGTTGCTGCACAATTCTATAATAACACTTCGGAGACGCAAATCTTCATTTACACTAACAATTAACGTCAAAAATCTTAATAAAAAGATAGGACGACGCGTGTAAATATTCAATGAAAGATTAGGCATTACACAGTCACATATCTTTGACACAGATGTTCTATCAAAGATATTTGATAAAAGATCTGACAATGTAATACCGGCCTTAATTCATAGCTATATGTGTGTTGTTATAATGTGCTTTTGTTTCGTATACCTTTATTTGTACACGGTTGTTCACTGTATCAACATCTCTTACTATTGTCATGTTATTGAGCCATCCGATAAATAAATAAAATCCCCAAATCCATAAACCCAATGTCCCTTTTAGCTCTTCGTTAATAACATCGGCTCTTCAACTTGCAGCACTTACACCTAACCCTACCCCTAAAACTGCCCTTTGGGAGGACCGACTCATACATTCGAGATTTCAGCAATTTTGTAAAAAAGGAAGAGCTCTCAGGAAACATGTTAGAGAGTTTTAACGTAGTTTTCTTAAACACCTTAGTTGCAGTAATGAAGCTACCCATACCCTAGAAGATATCTTCTCTAGGGACTCTATATCTTAATGTTTCGACTACTTAGTTATTAAGAAATGATGAATTCTGTGAGAATCGTCACTAATTTTTTTCAAGATTTTTTTCGAAGTCAAGACCTTGAATATCGATTTCTTCAAACCACCATGTTGATTCCGTTAGGTTGGTGATATATTTGTGGTTTGCAGCCTCGGAGAAGGTCCATGGGATTTAAATCCACAGACACAATTCAGCATAGATAAAAAAATGCATAACTGGCTTTTCGGAATGATTTAGTTTCGAACGATAATGACGGTATGCTTTACAAAATGTATAGCGGATACTAACGCACACTACACAATTTAATACAACTTTCCTAATAAAAAGAATATTGCAATCAACGCTCCAGTAAACCAATTCTCGTGGATCTACAAGTCACGACATCTATAAGCTGAATTACTCTATTCAACCCGTATATTCTAGATGAGCGATTATTCAGCTCAAGAGTTGTAGATACTTTAAATCACAATGGAGATCCAAAGAAAAGGAGGAAAAAGAAAAGGTAATTCTTCAGAAGCATCTCACTTACCATATATTAAAAATTTCGTCACATACCCCGATCTCCTAATGATCTTATTAACTTGTTGTGTATATGCAGGAATTTACCTTTGATAAAGTGATAAAGAGCAACTTTGAATTTATTTTACTGACCACACAACTGCGACCGATTGCAACAATTTAGAGAACGTCAAAGTTTTAAAACCCTCGCAATATTTTGATAATGATGCTTGGGCATGTAATACGTGTTCAAAACACAGATATTCTCGTTTCGGGTTCTTCAGCAGCTTGTTTCAACAAAAAGCAACTTCTCTGAGGAAGTCCCTAGTCATTACCGAAACTCCCGGATTCCATTTAAACGAATTAATACAGCCATCACGTACGTCCCCTACTAAAACTGTGTCTTAGTTTAACTAAAACTGTTGCTGGTACACTGCCATTATATGTTTATAACATGATAAGGAATTCGGTAACTTAGTGACGAAGACAATTAGAAGTCTGTAAACTTTTCGGCGTTAAGTTAACAAATAGATAAAGCGTTTTCATTGTATTTTATCCCAATTGATGTGACAGAAGAATTCGCATATATTGTATGGTAAAGTTGATTACTCTTTATAATTAGCAAATCTTTCTAAAAAAGTCTTCAAAAACTTTAATTACACACAAGGCTTGTTCTTTAAGTTACAAGTGAATATTAATGTCGGGTATAGCCTCCTTTATGAGTGTCAAGGCTTTCTAGGCCATGTTTGCTTTCAAGAAGTGTTGAATCTGTTTAGCTCTTTTTGGTTTATACTATTTCTATTTGGCGCTATTCTCAGCTCTTGGATTATTTGTGGCAATGGTTCCCCTTCTACAATCTTTTATCCTAAAATATCTCATGCATGTTTTAATGGCATCATGTCAAGAGTACAAGCGGACCCTCAAAACTGGAATTCCGACAATATTGCATGCAATAATGCATGACAATTAGCACAGTATATGGAACTGTTGAAGGGGAATTTTATGTGTTAAAATGAAAGATACAGAGAGTGTTAAGAAAGAATAAGTACCATCAATGCAACCCTATAATAGTCCAACAACTTAAAGAAACGCTTTTTTCAATATGAATGCGCTTCTGAGTGGTATAACTCATGTCTTGTAGTACGATGAGAGTAGGTTTACGAATAATAGAGTTTCAATAATCACAATACTGATCATTGGGCCTTTGAAAACCTTCAGGAAGTGGCAGAGACACGTTCACACACCAGAGTGGGAAGTAACGTTTGGTGTGGGATTATTGGTAATTTAATCTAACTTACATATTTTAATCGGTACCTATTATAAAAATAATATTATTTTGCAACAAACAACAATAATTTAGGTCTAACTTTATGAAGTGTGAGATTACGATGAAACTCAATTTTTTAGGAACTTGTGACACATCGCCTAAGTGAAAATTTTACGCTCTTTCAAAAAATTGAAAAATCAAATATGGCAATGATGTAAAAAATTAAAGTTGCCGTGATAACTAAAACGATTGAAACGTGTCATACCCGCCACCTTGTTCGTCTTACAAATGTGGCCGAATAATGGTACATCTTGACAGCTATCAATTAACCGTTTCTGATTTACGGGGAAAAAACAAAATTTGCCATTTTCGATTTTTGCCGATTATTTCCAAAACAAATTGACCGATCGTAAATCGGAAGCCAGATATCAAATGCACTAAGTTTCCTCTAAATCTTTCCCCAGTTAACCTTTGCTGTAGGTATGATAGGACCGAGATCCCTGTATAAAGAAGGGAATTTGGAACACACTGCATAAATATACAGGGTGTAAACCGTTTGAGTGCAAAGATTTTGAGAATCAATACTTCAGGTAAAAATAAAAAAGCTTTATAACATTTTCAGAAATAACTTATAATTTTCCCAAGAAAAATAAGAAGTTACGTAGCTTATAATAGAGCGAATAATAGACTATTTCCGCTTTTAAAATGCTTGCAAAGCTACATATGTAAATACTTAATAGCTTATACACGTTTAATAACTGCAGTAACAAAGAAAAGAATTATTTAAATTCAAAATATTATATAATTTGCCGTACGTTTCTTCAAACTAATGTGGCAACATGGCATTTAAAAATATATTATTTGCTTTTTTGCAGTACAGAAAATTAATATTTAAGTGAAAGTGATTTCGTGAGATTTGATGTAGAATATAGACTATGTGACTTTTTAAAAAATATATTGGAAAAACAAATTAAATCGGTTGTGAATTTTCAGTTTCAGTGCGACCGTTATTTTGTGGCAAATAGTGGCAGATTATACAATTAAAGAAAAACTTGACATATTTATTTATGGGTACAGTAGATGTAATAGCAAGAATTGTGAACACTTACTACGAAGAATTCGTTTTTACTATTATGATGAGATATTTAATGGGTATATATTTAGCTAACTTAAATAATATTAATTTAATGGGTAATAATTATTTTTCGAATAATTTAACAGTGTGTAAACGACTTTTTTGTAGTATCGGTTCTTGTTATTAAAAGCATACATTTTTGAAAATAATATTTCATAAACTTTTATTTACCTAAATAAACAGCACTCGAAATAATATAATTATGCAATACACAATAATAACACAGTATTCATTTTTTTTTGTGGTCGGGTCATTGTCTTTATTATTCACGTTAAAAGTGAATTTGATTTAACCGCGACGGTGCCGCATTGACAATAGTTTACTTAACATGTATTTGGAATTTTCTTGCTTATTAAGGCCTATAGACTATAGTGTTATAAGAGTTTTTGTTTTATTGGAGCGAAAGCTTCTTATCACATATGAAAATAGATGCACAAGGAAATGAATTGGATAACTTAAGATTTCATTTGTTTCGACACCGACCCACACCCTTGAAATACCCACACGGACCTCACCCGACTCGACCTGATCGACCCGAAACTACACACTGGCTTGATCTTGAAATGCCCATCCAATTCAGTTCACTGTGTAAGAAACAGGGCCATCAAGAGTCTATTCTTTCATAGAAAATCAATAATATATAAAAAATAAAGTAATATACAATACCTGCACAAAATTTGATGTTCGTTATACTAAAAACTCCAATTCTTTTTTTGCGATACATTAAATTAGAGACTTGACATACGACAGAAGTCATAAAGAAGATCATTAACTTACCATTAAATTTATGTTCTAGCTTCATATTATAAAGTAAATATTTTACATTAATAATTCTGAATAATAATTAAAATTTGTTTGGTGGAAAAGCTTAACATGTAAAACTTCAAAAAGTTGTATTCATGAGTTATTACTGTTGTATTTGTTTTACCTTTCGTCACTGTTAATTGAACGAGAAAGAAGGATGACTCTGACTTGGTTAAATCATAGATCATACAGATTAAAATTCTTAATATCGCACTGGGGTCATATACTCCTATAAGTATACTTCTGGAGGTAACGTACCAATTTTTCCACAATTTTTTTGGCGTTGTTACCGAAAAAAACACAAGTTTTATTTCAAAGTTGGCATCTTGACGCTTGTTGTTTTAGATGTCATTTCACATCTGTCATTTGAATGGGAAAGAATATAAACAGAATAACAATCTTCGAGAATTATTTTCAAAAATGTCGAAAAGTGGTTTCAACAGGAATGATATAATATAACCAACCTAATCTATATGTATGAACAAAGGCCAGAGTTATACAATGTGTAATGTTCTGAATATATAAACCGAGTAACACAACAGGAAAGTTACATGAAACTTACGGAACAGTTAAAAGAAGTATGTAATTTAATAATATTTACATAACGGTGGGTAATCTAAAGAAAAAGATTGCAAATTCAAGAACCCTGTTCTGCCATCAATATAATAAAATAAAGAAAACTACAAGTGGTACTGGAGCAAATTCTGACTACGTACCTATATGGTGGTGTTACAAAATTTGAGTGTTTTTAGCTACTAGTAATCCTGTCTGTAAAGGGCAAACAAATTTTGAATATATAGGGGATGTATCAACATCACAAGAACAAGATGTAACTTTTGAAGTAACTATTGAGGAACTTAAAAGTGTGGAGATTAATATTAACGATAACAGGCAAGTTTCGTTATGGACAGTCCTCTACACCCTCACGAAAAAGAGGTGAAGGTTATTTGGGGATGCTAGAAAAGGCAGTAAATATATTGTCAAAATGTGAAACAGAATCGGGAGATGAGTTTGAGTCATTTTGATAGTCAATAGCAGCTGATATGAGGAGAAGATTAAGAATAGCAAAAAAGTGCAATTAAAGAGAAAAACTCATAATTTTTTATGATGTACTAGAAGAGGAAATGAAATAAACAACATTTCAATTTTTAATATTGTTTTATTTACAACCAACTTTTCTTTGACATCTTGTCTTCAAATACTTGTTCAGATGAACAAAACTATTTACAAACATTTACTAAATATCTAAACTTATATTTCTTTGCAGAGATTTAATTTAAGACTTAAATTAGGATTAATACTTGACTCGTAACAAAATAAAAATAGTGACAATAATTTTAATTCACCTCATATTTATATCCATTACTAAGAGTGACGCAAATAAAGAAAAATAGAGACAATGAGATAACAAGAGAAGGGAAGAATATTTCGTAAGAAGCTTTCGCTTTCATCGTTCAGCCTCAAATGTCTACCGCTCTTTTGGTCTATACTATTTCCAAATATATGCACTCAAATTATTTACAGCCTGTATACGAGGTTTCTATTTCTGGCGCCGTTTCTCGCTTCCCAATATCCAGCATTTTTGCCTTCTTCGTCACCTTCTTAGAGATTAGAGGTCTACGTCTTTTTCAAAGTTCATTTCCAACACCATACATTGGAGTTCGGGACAGGCTAATTATTGTGAGAAGGCTCAAGGACAACATTTTGAGCAATTAAAACATTTATCTAAATTAGTTTTAATCTTAGGCATAAGTAAACATTGATGCATTATATGAATTGTTCATAACTCTGTCACTACTCAAGAGATTTTAGTCGAGTAGAGTAGCATTGAATACAGAATAAAAATATCTTTCAAATAAGGCATCACACGATAACCCTTTTTATTTGAAGAAGTTAATAGTGCCTGGGCACTGGTTAATGTGGCATATTATATGTCTATTTTATTTCAAAACTTAGTTTGACAGCACTTATCGTGTTTCTTATGCGATATAGATATATTTTTTCAATCAAAAGTTAATATGGGGGGATTGTGCAGTAAAAAACACAATACACAGAAAAAGCAGGTATCTACAAATTTAGTAACTTAAATAATAATTACTCCCGAATTTCATGAAAACATGGTTGCATATCGTAAAACATTTTTGAATGTAACAAATCAAATACACCCATATTAACCTCTATTACAAGCCATTCGATCGTAATCCCATTTATGTGTGTTTGGGCTCAAGCAGCAATTTTCATCTAATTTCAACTAGAATTATCTGAAAATTGCTCTTCAACCACTGGAAAGCAATAAATTGAAGCAATCGGGCACATAATGAAGTAATCCAATGTTCAATTCTACACTCACGTTTGAATTTTCAGTTAAAATTAGACAAACGAGAAAACACAATCAAACTTTATAATACTATTGTTTACTGATCGCTAAATTGTAGAAACGTTTTGATTGGAAATTGCAAATAACAGATTGATATGATTTGTAGTTTAAAATAACTTTGTTAGAAGTACTTTAAAAATAGATTACTGATTCCAAAATTATAGTTTTGCTTTTCGCTTATTAGGAATCTGGTAAGTGAGATATGTTAAGTTACAAATTATAGAGATAAGAAAATGTCACACTACGTGGCCAAATTAATAATGTCTGAGCTTATTCAAAACAAATCTTAGAAATTCACTAAAAACCCTCTAGATGAACCAGGGAAACGCTTTGTCAAAATATAACATTGCCCCATAACTAATAAAATACGATAGCCTGTTAGAGGCGGTGAAAATATACCGATTAACACAAACATGCCTTAGATGATATAAGGGCCATAAAGTTGGTATTTGGTTTTGAAAATTTGTGATATTAAAAAAGGCTCTATATATTGAACTCAAATTTTGTACGCATACTTTAAAGGGCGATAAACAAGAATTTGTTAATTTTTCAACTCTTAGGTTGTTTGTTACGAAGGTATAGGCAAATCCATATTTATTTTTTAACACCCCTATAATTTGCGGTTGGATAAATAATGAAACTGCATAATTTAAACCAAACAAAAGTATACTTGTTGAATCTCCACCTTCAAGGCGTTTTCGAGTTATTGCAATACAAATACGATAGCATATCACCTCAAGCACCCTCAAAAAAGACATTTCTTTAGAGGTTGTGAATTTGACGGAACTATTGACTTCTTTTTTATAACTGTCGATTTATACTGTGTTTTTACTTCCAAAAAGGAGGAGGATTAAATTCGTCGTGTATTTTTTCGCTTTTTTTTGTATGTATGTTACCTGATTTCTTCTCCTGTGGTGCCGTTTTGAATGAATATGGTCTTGTTTAGAGTATATATCCGAATTGGTGAAACTTCAAATTTTAGAAAAAACTATTGGTAAAGTGATAAAATTTGTATGAACACATGCGTGCATGGAAAGACCAATATCCCTAATATTTTAGGCTTTTCATACTCCTTATGGATGTGTTGTTTTTTAACGTTTAATCTATTAAGGAAGATTTAGGTGATCTCATATACTTTTTGCGACGTGAAACTTGCATTTGCAGATAATCGCCGAAAATTCAAAAATATTTCAAAAATTTCATCGAAAACGGACATTTCCTCATAAATATTTTATATATTGCGGTAATTTTAGGCACTGAAAGGTTTAATTCGAATTTAAAAATTTTGTACATATAGGTAGTAAAGCATATTTTCGGCTCCTTAAATCAATGAGTAAGCTCGTTTTGTTTGCGATAAACAAGTAAATACCTATTTAAATTTGCAAATTTTTCCATTTTGCGAAGACGGTACTTTTTTTTTCATTCTCCCGGTTTTCAGTGACAACACATGTCAAACTTTAAACTGGTACTTGGTGGCCTACACAGGGTGTTTAGTTATAGCAAACAAAAATCACAAAGTAAAGTGGCAGAAGGAGTTGCATTTATATGAAAATTGAAATATAGGACGGACTAGTAAGATAGTGGTCCGTAGGCAGCCGTATTACAGGATGGTTGGAAATTAGGGTGGCAAATGGACGTTTGGTGGTATAAAAATGTTGAAAAAAATGTGAAATTAAAATTATATAGGGTGTTTATAGGCAAATAAAAAACTGTTTATTTTTTACATAACATGTGGACATAAGCAAATCATATACAGGATGGTTGAAATATATGCTGGAGTTGAATTATATTTATAAAGTGTGATTAAAAAATTATTTCTTTTATAGCCTATAAGAAATTGCATAAAGTGTGGAGAGGTTAACACAGGGCGAAAAACATAAAATGTTAAAATTAAATAATTTATGGGGTAGCCCACAAGGAATTATAACTATGGTTGAAATATATGAAACGGATTTGACTCCGTAAATATAGGATGGATTCTACTGTCCTATACTTTACAGAAGACATAACAAATTTATGCTTGTCCGTGGGCAGTCGTATGTACAGGATGGTTGGTACATAGGTTGGAATGGAAATCTAAGTTATAGGGTTGTCAAAAACTTGAAGAAAAGTACATGGCGAGTCCATAAGGCATAAATATATTTTGGGCTTATTAAGTCACCTTTCATTTTGTTGGTAAAGATTTACCTGTCAATTTAAATGATAAATTATCATTGTGTAATGTGAAGCTTTCGAGTTATTACCTGGTTCTGTCTATTAAGGTTATAATACAAAATAGAGAATGAAAAACCTGATCAAAAAAACTAAAAAGTTGAAAATAAAACATTTTTTAAAAAATATATAACCGATTTCTACCTATACTAAAAAGCTAAAAATAATTATATCAAAATACAACTCTCAAATAAATAACACTCAATGTTGTAAGTACCACAGGAAGTAACCAATGTAAACAAAAAGGTGCTCATTCTGACAAATTAATTACCTACCAATCTAGTATATTTTTGAAGTCGGTGCCAAGCAACAATAGTTTGTTGAATTGAATAAGTACGCAATGACATTTTAGATTTGTGGCACAGACTTCAAAATAACTAGATTGGTAGGTAATTATTTGTACAGAATGACTTTTAATGTTTCATTTGTTTTTGGGTATACCTTACAAAATTGAATGTGTCTAGAGTTGTATTTTGATTTATTTACTTTTTAGTTATAGGTGGAAATGTTATATATTTTTTTTAAAATGTTTTATTAAAGTGACTAATTGGAATAAAGTCTTCATTAAATATGCGTAGAATTAAAGAATTTGCAAATAGTGAACTAATTGTGTATATGGAATAAATTATAATTAAAGTGCTGCAGTTAGATTATATGCAGAGTTATATCCAAATCGAAATATGCGTAATCGTAAAATAGTCCAACAATTATTCACAAATTTAGGTGCAATAGGTACGTTTCACACCAAAAAGATTTTCAGCTGTTTATGAAGATGATATTTTAGTTCGAATTTTGGAAAATCGTGCATTAAGTACTAGGCGCTTGCAAGCAGATACTGGTGTAAATCGCGTATCTATATATAAATAGGCAAAGACAAAGCGAATAGGTACCATTTTCTCCTCTGTCTCCCAACCGATTTTCTTCATTTTAGTTTTGTTTAGTAGCTACGGACGACCTTCAGTGCAGAATGCTAATATTAATTTATAATATTGGTTCATTCATTAAATAAAATATAATAAAAATTCATTATTTACGTGCATATTGCCAACTGACAATGTCGCCGCCGCCAGACAAACCTCAAAACATTGAGTAATTATATATGGAGGGAGCGATCGTTAGATGCTGTCATATTCTTAGAGCATGTATTTCTGGAAGTGGCATGCTAGCGTTGTATTGTTTAGTGGTTACATAGTCAATATGGTGGATCAGTATTGATTTTTCGGACGCGTTGCAGTAACTTTCATATTAAATATTCTGTTTTAATGTGAATTTAATTATTTAATTAATATATTATTATCACAACCTTCCCCAAGGTGTTGTGTAAAAAATTGTCAGACAGCGGACAAGAGAGAATGTATTACATATTTAAGTTCTCCTAGGGTTGTTGGTCCTCTCTTTTCTTTAATATTCCTGAACTTCATTGAAACCGCAAATGACGAAAACTTTTAGGTTGCAAAGAACAATCTTCCAATTATTATATCGAATATTTTGCCGGAGCGGTTCCAGCCAAAAATTTGGGGGGTCATTGATTTGTCAAAGATATTTCGATTACCGATATTTGATTACATTTTTATTTTCTGTTTATTTCAATAGATTTGTCAATATGAGTGAACAATTTTGGTCATTACATCTACTTCTCCAATTTCTCCACAACTCTGGTTCTTATAAACATATACTTTTTACAATTTCATGAAATAGGGTCGAATTTCGACCACTGGGCGACCACTAGTATCACGAATTTTACGTACAGAAAAATTGTATCCGTATCACTTTACGCCTATACAAAATTTATTGCCCAATGAATTGCCACGTAGACTAGAGTTCTGTCAGTGGATGCACCATAAAATCATTCAAGTCTTCAATTGGAGGACCAACCATTATTATGATTTTGATAATCCTCATAAGTATGGTAAAGCTCATTTCAGAATTATTGGAGATCACTTCATTGGTCCGTTTAAACTTCTGACGAGAGTAAATGCATTACGGTATTTAGAATAATTTGGGTAGTGTACTCGCTCGAAGAAGTTCCTCTTATTGCAAAGCAACATATGTGGTTTGTGCACGATGGCGCACAGCCACATTATCCAATTATAGTCCGGCAATATTTAAATGACTAGGTACTTTCTACATCGTTGGATTGGATGTGGCAGTGAATTCCTTGGCCGCCTCGAACTTCAGAACTTAGTTCTACGGACCTTCACGTATGGGGATACATGAAATCTTTGGTGCACAGCAAAGAAATTTATACCCAAAACGAGCTTTTAGCGACAATTCAGGAAGTCGCAAATATTCTTAAAAATAACATTGCAACCTTTTTCAAGATAAGACAACATTTCATAAAAAGTGTAATAAAATGCATTGACGCTAATGTTTTGGTAATTAAATTGAATGTTTTAGAAACCGTTAATGTTTTAGTTAAATGACTAAACGCCAGTTTTAAAATGGCAATATGTCGAAAAGCCTTGAAAATATGAACATCCTTATATAGCAAGGTTTGGTGGAGGTGCGGGTAGTATAAAATATGGAATTGTTTCTCTTCTCTGAACTTCAAAATTTGGTAATCAAAATAAATGTCAGTTAATCAATTTCAAGGTGAAGATTCTCAATTAGTCTGTATATATACAGATTATGAATAATATTAACAGAAAAAGTAATTCTTCATAAGCTTGCATGGTCTAAAACGTATACTGTAATCATTACATGTCACTTTTTTAACTATAGAACAGGTTGTTAGCAAATATGAGTTTTGATAAAAGTAAAATACCTTTATTTTTGATAATATCTAAAATCCAATCAAACAGAAATAATTAGAATTATAAAATACATTTAAAAACATCAGTAAAAATTGTATAATAAATATTTTTGTCATTGTTTCAAATTGTATGCTAGGTTTGACAAAGAATATAAATTTGTATTTAATAATAACTTAAATTGTTATCGAAAGTTTATTAGATTTGAAAACCGTGTCCTATTATGGTATATCACTTAAAACTGTATAATGATTTATTATAAGATTCCGCGAAGAAGAGACCATTAAATGAATTTCAATAGAATTAACACACCTAAAAAAAATGATATTCAAATCGTCTTCAAAATAGTGGATCTACTTACTTAATACATATACATATTTAGAAAACAAGTTCCTCAATTCTATTCACAACTAAACAAGGACAGCTTTAGACTAATATTAGATTTGAAAAAAATGTAAAATAAATACATTTAAAAAAATAACAAAAAACCGACTTGAAAAAAGTGAACTTAACTAAAAAGTATGAAATATTTTTCACTGCAACAATTAAATACTTTTTCTGAAGTTGGTGTGTTTATTGCGGAACAGGTACAAAGGATACCAGTTCCAAAGTCGTACCTATTACAAATACCTGTTTCAGTTCAATGGCGCGCTAACAGATTGCAGTAGGTAGATTTGCATCAGTCTGTCAACATTCCAAGAAAACAAGAGTGCCATTAGTAGGTGCCATATACGCCATGAAAAATGTTTATTATTTTAAGTTTCCCAAATCCCCTAAAAATAGACAGTAGAAATCCTTATTGCCCACCTTATAACAGATAAGGAATTATTGCAGTACTTGTTTCCATTCATGTTAGAAGAGGAATTTCCACGCCTAAATCATTTACTCTTTCTGAGATAGTGAATTCTCGAAAAAACTTAAAAAACCTCAATGTCCCCCATCCAAGAAACCAATCAATCCATCACTTTCTATATCTGAAAAATTAGATAATCAAAGAGACATATTTTACCACCTTCTATATTAAATAATAATATAGATCATTAAAATTAAGAATTGCTTAGGGCAGAAACTGCACTAAGTGTAGTTTACTTATGGATAAAGCGGCACATAGCTGTGGATTTCTTAGGGCATTACGTATGCTTTATCCAGCACTCAAAACAAGTCTAAATATCTGTATTGCGATCGCCATCTATTATATATTATATAATTATATAATATATATATATATATATATGTAATATATATACTATAATCTATATATAACTTATTGGTCTATCATTTTCAGAATCACCCTGTACAACTATAATTCAACTCAATACAATATCACAACGGTCCCGAAATCTTTAAAACCACCCTGTATAAGTATTATAAGTATCCCCTCCACACCGTTGACTCTTTCTATTTTTCTATTGTTTAAATTATACCTGTATACCAATGATTTTATTTCGCCCCATATGTCTAGTATTCCATTTATGCAACTGCTCATGGTCTACCCAATATAACAACATTCACCTTTTGAGCCACACTTTATGACTATAATTTTACTCTAGCACTTATTTCAACCACCCGGTATATGCAAATGCTTCTAAAATTTTTGAACCCATGCCTATAATAATACCCGGTCCCACGTCCTATAAAACAAATATCTTAACTGTTTATGCTTATGTAACAAATTTTTGATATACTCTGAATAACATTAATTTTTACCCTTACTTCAAACACCTTGTATAAGCAACTACATTTGTTCCAAACTATATAACTATTTTAAACCGCCCTGTTTAACTGTAATTCTACTCCAATTGATATTTCAACCATCCTGTATATTCAACTACTTCTGACAATTTTAAAGCCTTTTGTATAACTGTAAATTATTTTTCCGTCCTAATGCAAATATCCGCTCTTTATAACCCTAGTTTTGCTCCACTCTTATTTCAACCACATTGTATACGCAATTACTTATGTGCCACCCAATATTGTTAGAAGCACCCTGTATAACTAATTCAATTCCAACTTATATTTCAACCATCCTATGTATACAACGGCTTATATACCACCCAATATCGCATGCAATAACGGAATATTTTCTGCGCATTTCACAAGACTATAACTTCGTCTCTAACAGAAAGTGACTTTCAAATGCATCAAAAATTGAAACCAATTAAAAACCCTGTACGATATACTTTCATGACATTTAAACTAGATATTTATGAAGACGCGAGATGTAAGACCGACATCTAGGATTTTCAAATTTAACGAAATGCATCAAATGCATAAAGAAGTGTTCAAGAGGACATTCAATTGTGGGAAGCTCAACTGATGAAGGTTCCCGACCAGAAACAATATATATTATAATATATATTGTCTTGCGTACAAAGGAATGATACCTCGAAGAGAGTAGATATTTATGATAAAAATTTTACATTTACCATTATGTTTACAGCTTTTTTGCATATAATTTTCCGATTTTCAGAAACATGGTATGTTTTGCATTATAGAAAAATGTACGGAATCAAGCTGGTACATATCGTTGTATAACACAATTTATAATATTCAAATTGCCTGAGCACTTTTAGAGAAAACAGTGAAGATTCATTGAAAATCGCTGAAATCTATTCCCTTATTTCTGTAATCTTCCTTAATATAATGCAGTTTAAATCCTCAAAGTTGCCCAAGCCGTTTTTTGAATAATCGCCCCACATACATAAAAAAGTGCATACGAATTGATAACATCCTCCTGTTTGGAAGTCGGTTAAAAATAAAATTATCTTATTGCCGAAATTCGTTACATAAGTAATATTGTGATAATATTAAACGCAATAATAACATAATCTTGAAATCTAGAGTATTAACTTATATATTTAGTACATAGTACTTATACTGAATTTAATATTTTATGGTGAAATGATTATCGGCATCTAGGGGTTTCAAGGAAACTTAGTTCATAGGGACCGCAAATCGGGGATAGTGTTGTATGTAAAACAGTTTCCTTGTGATTTCTGGAAATGACCAAAGAATTCTTTCGTGTGACAAGGCAATTACATGACAAATATGTGAAATGTAGTCTTGAGAAAATCCTACAATAAAGCTCCTATAATTGAATATAGTCCCCTCATAAATACCCACGAGAACGATCATAACAAACATTTAAGCCAGCTATAAACAATTAGATAGACCGAGATTATGTAACAGGACTAACAGGTAAAGTAATAAAACCCATCAATTACACTGTACCCCAAAAACGATTATACTATTTACGACCCTGCAAACATAATATATTACACCCTAGTACTCTATTTTTTTTTCATTCTACACCAGAAACAATATAGAAAAAACGTTGTGCCTTGGTCTACTACTTTAGAGATGTGAATTTCAACTAAACTAGAGTAGTATTTCACTATTATAAAATTAGAGTAATATTTCATAAAACACTACAGTATACCAGCTTAGCCCCGAATAAATATTTATAAGTGGAAGTAATTTTACCACATGAATCTGTCCATACCCAATAGAAATTAATTGAACAAAAATACAGTTATATATACATCAAAATATTATATTTTTACTGCTCCTGGATAATCAAATAAAAATTCACTTGATCTCTTATTATTGATCGATAATAAAAATTGTTTGCACTAAACTTTTAATTCGTATTAGTAGTTGTTTCTGCTCAAATTATTAGTCGGTCCCTGTTTTGTTCGCAGCCATATTGGAATTGAAATTATGATTGGCATTCACTGACTTTATTTACAATTTCAGTTCATACCAATTTTACAGCGGATGGAAGCTTTATTGCACAAAACAAAATGCAATTTTTATAGAGGGTGTTAGTTGTTAATCTTTAGTGAC
>CM067221.1:89568067-89759560 GCA_034190945.1 Octodonta nipae
CTCTTGCTGACCATCCGTTTAACTTTGCTGCAGCCTCGAATTGGCGCCTATAGTTAGTCCATGACGATTTCCCATCAAATTGTGGACGTTTTCATTTTGTGTCTTGCTCCTTCGAGGCCAAATTTCGAATCCACTACCTCTGTACTGTTCTGCTTTCGGTTTTTGATTGTGTTTTTCCTCTTTGGATTGTGACTACCTGTTCTTTTATTTTGCTGATCTCACCCTCCATTATATGCTTTAGCTCCTCTATCCGCGTTTCATTTTTGTCTATCGTCTGTATCATCTATTCGACCATTGTCTGCTTTAACTCTTTTATCTGCGCTTTATTCTCTACTATTTTCTGTTCCAGCATTTCCGAATTTTGCTGAACCATGCTTTTCAAATTTTCTTCTAAGGATTGAGCATTTTCGTGTAATTTCTGTAGCTTATCTTCCAAAGACTTCGAATTTTCTAGTAATTTGTCTTCTAGGGTTTTAGAATTTTCCAGCAGTTTGTCTTCTAGGGCTTTAGAATTTTCTTGTAATTTGTCTGCTAATTTATCTTCTAGGGTTTTAGAATTTCCCACTAATTTATCTTCTATTTTCTTTAATAGCATACTCATGTCCCCATTACCAGAAACTTCAAACAAATAAGTACCTTCATTCATTAGAGCATCTCTCGTAGCCGAAATATTAATTCACTTTTCTTCCCACTAATTTCTAAATCCCTTTCCTCAAGTTCTTTTTTTTAAGTCCGTCACTTTCAATTGGTCCAAATTCACGTTTTTAAACATTGTCAGTCTATTTATTTTTCACTTCAAAAGTTCCACAAATACATCCCACTTCTGACACCACTGTAAGGTTTTTATTTTCACACTCGGGTTCAGTTCAGTTCTTGGATTTATTTAAAACACACTCTAACTCACTCTAATTTATTTCCACTACTTTAACACAATTTATATTCACAAGAAACTGTTTACATTTTATCTTAACTGTACAATACGACCGACGAAAACTGAATGCCTCCTATCGTCAGCTGTTCATATTTATATATTTATCTGCGAATTGTCTGGTATGTCCACGAACCATCGGGAAACTCTTTCATGTTCTGGAAGCTTAAGGGAATTCCCAGTAACGGCAGCGGTCGGCTTGTTGAGAGACGTAACATTTCGTATTCCCAGAAGTGTCGGAATAACGTCCCTTCCACGAATTGGTTGATGGCCGATTGCACTAGCTGTCGGATGAATTCTCGTAACAATATGCTCTGTTCAGAAAACAAAACATCTTCTAATTGCATCACATTGTTATCTAACCTTACCATCATTTGTTCACCTATCGAAATTCGTCTTCCATGAACCCCTGAGTCGGCATCATTTTATAGGAATGCATTTTACTTTCCTTTAATACTCGAAAAATTGATGTGAGGCTAACGTTGTTTTTCGACCAGAATTATGTGGGTTTTCTCGAAACTCAAGCTAATATCCAATTTCGTATTATAAATACTAGAAATTAATCACCATATAAATCAAATAAACAATATTATTTTCTTTATAATAATTTTCAATGTTCAATTCTGCCATCAATATCACAATATTGATTATTAATAATTATGTTACTTCTTCTGATACAATTGCGCTCTTTTTCACAAATTGTTATAATCACATTTACTGTAAGTATCCTGGACATTTCTCAATTCTAAAATAATAATGAGGAATTTGGTTTATGTCATAGTTATATATTAACATCTTATAAAAGGCTGTTTTAATTAACCTACTAGCACAATTGGGAGCAAATCAATTTTCAGTTTTTATTTATAAATATTTGCCGTGTAGTTTGATATGTATAATAATTCCACGTATAACAAAAATGGAAACGCTGCTGTTTAATCAAATATGGAAGAGTTTTTAACGATTATTATATTAAATCTGGAGTCGTTTTAGAAACTCACGAATTTGAATCATCGATTAAGTATTGTCACTCATTTTTATAACACTAGCATGGGGCGTTATCAGCTTATACCGTTTTAGGTTGCAGAAGATCTACAAGAGAGACGACCAGTTCAGGCTTTTTATGATCCAGGATATTTGGAAGTATCGAATAAACGTTATTTTAGTGAGTACTACTAGAGATAATTGAACAAAGACATTAATTTAATTTCTTTTAGAAATGTATGAGATAAATGCCAAGTTAAATTCTGCCTTGAAAAATTCAAGTAAGTACAAAATTTATAATAAATTACTAAATCTAATTTTAACAACAAATTCAAAATTGCATCATCATCATATTAACAGAAGTCAAAATAAATTGTCTGGGCTGTTCCTTATGTGCATGAAGTTAGCACCTCAATTTTGGAAATTTAGTTGAAAATAAATTGTGCCATAATGTGCCCGACATGTGCTATGATGTGCCGTTTTATATGAACAGTTATTGTGAATACAGTTTAATGAGGTCCTTTTTCTTACGTGAAGTTAACACCGCAATTTTTAAATTCAGTTTGAAACGTAGTGTGTCATAATTTGCAAGACATGTGCTATTATCAACAATAACTTTTTAAGAGCAAGTCCTGTTTCCCGCTATGTGAAATTAGCACCGCAAGTTTTGAAATCCAGTTTGAAATGAAGTGTGCCATAATGTACCTGACCTGTGCTATCATGTCCCTTTTTGCACGAAACTTTTATTTAAAAAATAATGAGTTTAGGAGGAGGTAACCTCTCTCCATAGTAGTGTCAAAAGGAATGTAGTATTTTCAGTCGAAACCGAAATTCTTTTTAAGACAATTCTTTAGTGTATTGTTACGAGAATTCATCCGATAGCTGGTGCAATCGGCCTTCATCCGATATTTCTGGGAGTCTGAAATGTTTGTCTATCGACCCGAGGCCGACAGATAACGTTAATGAGCATTCGTAGAATTTTATCGAATCTTCGAGAACACATTTCCTGATGGCTCGTTGACCTACTATAGAATTCCGAGAGAAATATATAAATAGAATTCATTCAGTATTCGACTGGCGTATAATTAAGTAGAGATAAATTGTAAATAGTTCTGCGAATATAAATTGTATTCAAGTAGTGGAAATAAATTAGAGTGAGCCAACTCACTTCGTTCGTGGACATACCAGACAATTCGCAGATAAATATATAAATATGAACAGCTGACGATAGGAGGCATTCAGTTTTCGTCGGTCGTATTGTACAGTTAAAATAAAATGTAAACAGTTTCTTGTGAATATAAATTGTGTTAAAGTAGTGGAAATAAATTAGAGTGAGTTAGAGTGTGTTTTAAATAAATCCAAGAACTGAACTGAACCAGAGTGTGAAAATAAAAAACATTACATTATCTTGATATTTCGGTTCATTTTAGTTAATTGCATATATAGTGTGCACGTAGAGTATGGAACACTAAAAAAATCTATTCAGATAATACAGGAAAAAAACCTTCGGACAAGTCAACCTTATATTAATAATGCGCAAATTTGGGCATAGATAGATTTCTCATGACTTCAGTAATGTGGTATGTGTGACGTCATACACAATTTTGTAAATGACAGCTCCAATATTTGGTATATCGATATGAGAGATCTACATTCTACATACAGGACGTTAAAATTTCAACTCGGTTTTATTCACTTAAACCAAACAAATCAACTGCAAGGTATAAATGTAACAAAATAATTAGAAAAATGAAAGTAAGTGTTCAAATTGGCCACCATTTAGCAGCTGATAATGAGCAATGCGATTTTCAAATTAGTTAGGTTAATACTGCAGTAGTATTATTTTTTGAAATTGTTTCCATGTTTTGTTAAAGGTCGATGTTTTTGCGAGTAGCTCTTCCAATCGGCTTTCTAAAAATTCCATCTTGGTCGTGGAAAGGATGTAATAGTTGGGATACAAATGCCAATCTCTATAATAGCCGGCCTGTGTTGGCTATGGGGAAGTCTGCCAGAATTCTACGGGTAGCTCTTAATGGTGTGTTGTCGTCGTTTGTGCTTACAAATCGTAGGGCAGGGTTGTATTCCTGATTCCATGCTGCCAACATGAGAGATCCCCGTTGTTTGACGTCGAACACCAAGTATGTATTAACATCTGGCCAGTTCATTAATTTTCGCTGTTGTAGTCTGTATTCCTATATTTCCACAGCGCGTGGTGGCTGTTGAAGTCAGCCACATAAAGAGCTGCATGAGGTGAGGTGGGCAAGTTGTCAGGTGACTAGATGATAGGGATATTGCTAATGTTTTTTTCTCCTACCCTGATCACTGTAATGTGGATATTGTTCAATGAATGAGCGAACGTAGGTTGCGACCCCATAAGCGTTTCTCCGTTGAGATTGTACCCCGGTATCCTGACTCGTTTAGTAAGCTGGTCTTCGTTTTCTGCATGGGTTTCCTGAATGGCAGCGACTCAATATCGTTACTCACTAAAACTTTAGCCCAGCGTATTCCTTCTATGTTTATATATATTGTCCGACTGCCAAGTTTGTTAGCTCTCTAGCGTTACCCAGGGTGCACCACGAGAAGGCGAGCTTCTTTGTGTTTCGGTTATTTGTCGGATTGGAACATCACCTATATTGCATATTTCTGACTTAGAAATCACTGGGATTTATGGTCTTTGGGAGCTCGTTTACATGAAACTTCTGCGTAACTACTGTATTAGCGTTTAAAAATCACCTTGTTTACCATTAACAACAATTAACCTTGACTAGTACTTAGAACTTAAAACAACAACTATTTTTATGCTACTATATATATATATATATATATATATATATATATATATATATATACTGAACATGGCAATTTCCGTCTGTATATTTATTACTTCTTGCTCTAGAAATTTCTTGTTCCTTGCTAAGAACCTTCCATTCATCTGTTGTTCGACATCTCGTGATTTTCGTCATTTTGCTGACAGTTTTTATCATGATATAGAAATGTGTACACTAGTTTAAGAAAGTTATCTTTACATTAAAAATATACAATTAATAACAGTATATTTAGGTGTAGTTGCCATATCAAAAGACGAATCGAAGACTAAGCCTAACAAAAGGAAAGCATCTCCACCAGTTAACAAAGCTGTTAAAAATACTCAAGATCGTGAAGGAACTCTTGATATGAAGTTAAAAGTTCTTTTAAACCGAAATAGCGTATATGACGAAGGATTAACTGCAAGTAGCAATAACACTCAACAAAAACCAGTGCGGAGAAATTTAGATGTGGAATTGCAGGGATCATCTGCAAGTAGCAATAATTCAGTTAGTTCTGAAAAAATAAGGTAATATTTTCACTTTAGAGATTTACTTGTATTTAGTTTTTTCAGAATGATAATTGTGACATCTCTGGTTTTTATTTTTTCTGAGTTCTTTGGGAATAACACCACATAAACTTGAAAGTCTGTATATTTCAAATGTTTCAAAGTCTAAATCCGTCCCCGTTTTCAATGGTATTAACACAAATTAAAGGAAAAATTAAAAAATTAAGAGGATTCGCAATGACAAATATTGTAATCACTATTTGACATTAATGTTTGACAATAAAACTGATGTAACTAAGGGAATTTGATATATACAGGGTAGCACAAAAAATTTTAAAGATCATGTGAAATAACAAAGCTTCTTTCAAATTGGAAGAGTTATCTTTAGAATTTCATGTGGCGTTGCTAGGTACGACTTTGTTAAAACATAGTGCATTCGCCAAAAATGAGACCAAAGACATTCTGATGTTCCAGCGATCTCATTAAAGTCATAAAGGAAAACCTTATGAACTATCCCGATATATTTGTTCAAAAGGATATTACCATTATTAATTTCATCCTTGATTATTGACAACCAGGAACGGCTGAATTCTATAAAGTACTAGCTATATAATCTCTTTCATTTAATAAAAATTAAAGCAGACTCTTTCAGCTTTCGTTTTGTGTTGTGTTCTTCTTTGTGTAATATGCTTGAATTTTGAAATTGTATGTTATGACTTTTTTTTGACTGTTCGAATTGTAGTTTCTTTATATAATTTTTGTGTTCATTTATTCGAACATTTATAGGCCTAGAGGTTTCTCCAATATAAAATGTGGTACATTCGCAAGGGATCTTATAAATGCAGTTTTTTGAGTTTTGTTTTACGTGATTTGGTTTCGTTTTTGATAAAATTGAATTGAGGGTATTTCTTGTTTTGAAAGTTGTTTTAAGATTAAATCTGTTTGCCACTCTTTTCATCTTTCTGAAAGACCCTGTATGTATGGTATGGTTGTAGTAATGTGGTTATCAAGAGTATTAGTATTGTTTGGAGTAGCTTGGTGTTGAATGTTAGTTATTGTTAGGATAATTGTTAGCAGATACATATTTTTTGTTTATTAAATTTATCCATATCACAACAGTTGATTTTTGCTCTATCATAAAGATTTAATGAAGCTTTTTTTATGATAGAGCAAAAATCAACTGTTCTGATATGGATAAATTTAATAAAGAAAAATATTTATCAAAAATGTATTATTTGCTAACAATTATCCTAAAAAGTTCATTAATAAGAGTTAGATAAAATTGAACACAAAACAATAACTAACATTCAACACCAAGCGACTCCAAACAATACTAATACCCTTGATAACCACATTACTACAACAACCATACCATACATAAAGGGTCTTCCAGGAAGACTAAAAAGAGTGGGAAACAGATTTGATATTAAAACAACTTTCAAAACAACAAAAAAACACTCAAATCAATTTTATCAAAAACTAAACCAAATAACGTAACACAAAACTCAAAAAACAGCATTTATAAGAATGTAACAAATTTTATATTGGAGAAACCCCTAGACCTATAAATGTTCGAAAAAATGAACACAAAAATTATATAAAGAAACGACAATTCGAAAAGTTAAAAATTTGTGAACATGCCTGGCACCTTTGTCATAACATACAATTGCAAAATTCAACCATATTACACAAAGGAGAACACAACACAAAACGAAAGCTGAAAGAGGCTGCTTTAATTTTATTAAATGAAAGCGATTGTATAGCTAGTACTTGTATGGAATTCAGCCGTTCCTGGTTGCCAATAATCAAGGTTGAAATTAATAATGGTAATATCCTTTTGAACAACCCTATTTCTCGGGATAATTGATAAGGTTTTTCCTAGGTTTTCCCTTATGACTTTAATGAGATCTCTGGAACATCAGGATTTCTTTAGTCTCATCTTATAACTCTTTCAAATTCTTTCAATTTGAAAGACGCTTTGTTATTTCACATGATTTTTAAATTTTTTTGTGCTACCTTGTATATATCAAATTTGCAGTAAATTCCTTAGTTATATCAGTTTTATTGTCAAACATTAATGTCAAATTGTAATTAAGATATATGTCATTGCAAATCCTCCTAATTTTTTATTATTTTTTTTAATTTGTGTTAATACTATTGAAAACGAGGTCTGATTCAGACCTTGAAACGTTTGGACTTTTAAAATATACACACTTTTAAGTTTATGTGGTGTTATTACTTGTGTTTAGTTTACGTCATTTTTCGAATTTTTGCAGTAAAGTTTTACGGTTAATTAATAATTTCAAAACAAATCTTTTGTGTTTTAAAAGCTGCGCCTTCTTTTGGATCAATTTTTAACCAACTTCAAAAGAAGGTTGTCTCAATTCATCTGTATATATGTTTTTATGTGTTCAGCAATTGCGATAGTACTAAAAAAGGGAAATGTGAGTTCAGAACCTGTAATAAATTAAAAATAGATTGGAATTAAATCAAAATAAATGTCAGTTAATCAAATTCAAGATGTAGGTTCTTAATTAGTCTCTACTCTACAGGGTGAGTTTTTTTGATGATCAGTATGGGGATCTCGGAAACTAGCGGAGATAGAGCAATGGTTAAATTCGGAAAGATTTGCAGTTTTACTGGCCCAATTTAATGACACTTTCGGGTTTTTGTAAAAAATCATGGCTTACTAGATATTTTGTATCCCGAATATGATTGTCAAGTCCTTGTTTGCGTGACAGCTCTCGTTTTCGAGATATGACACAAACTTATCTTTTTTTTAATGGAAACCGTAGTTGGCTATGTCCTCAAAAAATCGGACGTTTTTAGAGCTTTTCAACGATATAATACTTGATATAGTTATTCACAAAAATAACGGAGTTATGGATGCTTTTCTCTCTTATTTTCACTTTTACCGTAGGTAGCCATGACGTTTCCTCATTTAAGAGTAATTCCATTATTAGTGCTGAACTGGCAGTCGATATTGACAAGTTTTCGTGATAAAATGGAATATTCTAACGAAGAAAAACTGAATATGGTGGAATGTTATATCATATGCCATAAAAATTCAGTTCGTGCTGCCGAGGAATACTTTCATAGATATTTTAATTGTCGTCAATCTGCTCTATGTACATTTAAGAGGCTTTACGATAGTTTACGCAGATATGGGTCTTTTACTAAATCACCAAAGGAACGTAATCAAATTAACGAAGCAGCACAAATAAATGTTTTGGCAATGGTAAATCAAAATCCATCTACATCAACTCGTGAGATTGCGACAGAAGCTGCCACATCTCAACGAACTGTAGTTAAGATACTGAAAGCGCACAAGTTCCCCCCGTACAAACTTTCAGTTTCTCAAACTTTGCATGCTGGTGACGAACATCAACGTATTTTGTTTTCTACATGGTTTAGAGACATGTGCCTTGACAATCCACAGTTTCCATTAAAGGTGTTATGGTCAGATGAAACTAGATTTACTAACTGCGGTATGTTCAATAGACACAATGAGCATATCTGGGCTAAGGAAAACCCTTTCCATGTAGAACAAAGACGACCCCGGATAAAATTTGGTTTTAATGTTTGGTGTGGTATCATAGGGTCTATTCTGGAGCCTTTTATCTATGACGAATCACTTACTGGGGAGCGCTACTTGCATTTCTTGCAATACACTTTTCAAGACATGTTGCATAATTTGAATTTGAGGACTCATTTGAAAATTGAGTGGATCCAACATGATGGAGCACCTGCTCATCACTCGTTATTAGTAAGACAACACTTAGATAATATCTATCCAGTCTCCCGATTTGGCAGTTATAGACTTCTATTTATGGGGTGCGTTAAAAAACAAAGTATACTTGAGAAGGTATAAGACAGTTGGTGACCTAAGTGAGGCGGTATTACAAGCAATTGAAGAAATTGATAGGCGGTTTGTGAGGAAAGCGGTAATGTCAATCTTAAAAAGTTGCAATTTTTGTCTAAATAACAATGGTGGACTTTTCGAACATAAATTCTAACCATTATTGTGTACTTTAATTTCTTAAGTTTTTAGTAAGTACCTACTTAATTAGTGTTTTCGTTATATCTGATATACCTAATAAAAAAATCGTTGAATGTTTTTTGGAATAGTTATTAATAAATCAATCTATTTCATGGCTAACTGCGTTAAAAGTGAAAATAAGAGAGAAAAGCATCCATAACTCCGTTATTTTTATGACTAACTATATCGAGTATTATATCGTTGAAAAGCTCTAAAAATGTCCGATTTTTTGAGGTCATAGCCAACTATGGTTTCCATTAAAAAAAAAGTTTGTATCATATCTCGAAAACGAGAGCTGTCACGCAAACGAGGACATCACAATCATATTCGGGATACAATTCCCTTCAATTTTAATATTTACACATTTTATAAAAACAAAAACAGAGGAGCTAGAGGGATTTGACTAAATGGACAGAATTTCGTTTTTTCAAAATATCTAGTAAGTTATGACTTTTTACAAAAATCCGAAAGTGTCATTAAATTGGGCCAGTAAAACTGCAAATCTTTCCCAATTTAACCATTGCTCTATCTCCGCTAGTTTCCGAGATCCCCATACTGATCATCAAAAAAAACTCAACCTGTGTACAGTGTGTCTTTAGTTGGAAGCAAATGTTTTCATTCTTCATAAAAACATTTGCGTGAAGATGTAAGAGTATTGTTTAGGATAAACAGCTGTTTAATGTTGTTATTATAGAGCATGTCTCTCATACAAAGATCAAATCTTATGGTTAAGTATGCTTTTAAAACCTGGCATCAAGGACAATATCAAGGGTCAAGGGTCAAACTGAGAGTAAGGTCTTAAAGAAATTAATAAAAACTTATTTATCACATAATTGGGATTCATTTTGCCCTTGAAATGCGCACTAATTTATTTCGTTGTAACATTCTCAGTATTGTGGCTGTCCAGGCTCAAATGAAACATCCGATGTTTAAGATTATTTGGAGCGATGCACTTAGCTCCTTTGTACATGTATTTCTGTTTCTGTAGCTAGCAACGCTATTTATTTTAAATTCTACGAATGAAAAATGTTCAAAAATACATTAACCGGCAGCTTCATATGGTGGAGGAATATCAAAACTGTCACTAGCAAAGGAGAATGAAGAGTTTATTACCCACTGTACTCGTTTGATGTTTATAACTGTTACTTTCTCGAAGTATTTGTGGCCGTTGTACTTACTCAAAAAGTATTGATTACTCAGTTTCCTAGATCTAGATTAACCTAAATAAACACTAAATAAATTTTTTGTTTGCATATTTGATATTCGGTTGATTTTGCACATATATAGTGAAAACCAAAATTTAGCTGAAACATATGCACATATAATGAATACATAGATTTATTATTGCTTCTTAGTTTGACCTTAAAATGAGTTTCCCATGTGTTTGATGTGATGCTACAAGGGCATGTCGGAACGTGGAATTTTATGCCCATGTGTGAGAATGACTTCATTCATGGAATGTCCTAATATAACAATGATAAGTAATTCCTTATCCCATACAACATTAAGCCACATTTGCCCCTTCCTATCTCAAAAACCGGGTATTTTCAGATGGTCCCACGACGACTTTTGATCAGGATGTCAGGATATACATTTCACTAAATTTTCCTTTATCAGCAAATTGCCGACGTCATGATTTAGCGATTAGTGCATAGATGATTAAAATAATAAATTCAATCCCAACTGATGATTGGAATTGTTTAACAATAAAAATGGTAAAAAACTTACGTTTTTCGTGTGGTGTCCAAAATTATTTTTCTTAAATTGTTTTTATTGTGCCTAAAATAAGTTCGTATATTCTCTACATACTATTATTGGTATGAAAGTGGGATTTAAATATTCTGAATATTTAGCACTCTACATCGTATGCTTGGCTATACATTATGTAGTTATTACCCATGTGGCTTAGGGTGATTTTTTTTCACTTTGTTATTTTCGGCCCCATCATGAAATTTTATTGTAAAGACCCAAAAAAAATCCAACGTTTGAGCCCTTAATATTAATATTAAGTGCTCGTATAAGACGTAAAGATTTCCCATTGAAAATACACAAAAACTGATTTTTTATTTTTAAATTTCTATGGCTGAACGGCATTTCAAGGTATCGCTTTGACTATAAACAGATATTTTTCAGAATTGAAATTATCGCCGATAATTGATTCAAACGTAATTTCACAGAAAAATCAATTCAAGGTTTAATATCTCGCTAAATATTGAACTTAGCGATTCGGTTCATAGGACTTTTTTTGTAGGAAATTGAAGATCCTACAACTTTCTCATTTTTCCTGTAGATCTTGTCATTTATGAGATAATTGCGAAAAATCGTGAATTTCGTGAAAAATCAATTTTAGTAGCCCGTACTACCTTGCCAGTGTGAGTTACGGCTTGGCCACAATGGGCACTTTTGTAGAGCGTTCAACTTGAAAAAATATCTGTCCATAGTCAAAGCGATGCTATGAAATGCCGCTGAGCTATAGAAATTTAAGAAAAAAATCAGAGTTTTTGTGTATCTTCAATGGGAAATCTTTACACATTTTAGTCGAGCATTTAAGGATGTTAGAAAGCACCCTCGAGAAGAAGAAGTGTCATTTTCATCATGTTTTTTTTATATTTAATAAATACTAGTAGTTATATATTTTTAACTATGATAGATTAAAATCGTTAAATGTGTTATTAAACAAAAATTATCAAATAATGATTTAATACTAGTTACTGTAATATTACATATCGTCTAATGAAGTTATTATAAATGCCTAAAGTATTCATATTAAATGCATAAAACGTGACAATTTTGTATTTTACTACTTTCATACCAATAATGAAATAATTCACTTCAATAAACGCACACCATTTTGTTACCGTTTCCAAAACAAATCTGTATTCATTATTTATTTTGACTTTTGGAACATGAATCAACGCGCGGTTGGCCAGATTATATTGCAAGCAATAATAAGCCCTCAAGGTATGCGTTGTTGTCACACTTCACAGTGTCTTATTTGAATACGCATTGAGATCTGATAAAATTCTGTCTTTTATTTTAATTGATAAACTAGACGGTAATTGTCGGTTTTTTCTATTTTATATGAAAGTGTTAAACTTAAGCTATCGATTGCGGAGTTTTTTGTAACTCCTTAACATTTATTAAATGTAATATCCCTTGTTTATCCAGTTATCACATAAGAGCCCATGATAAAGTGGTGATTTTGCAAATCATTTTCTCAAAAACTACACAGTTGATCAATCCCAAATTTCAACAGACGATAGGTATTATATTATACATTCGTTTCAAATAGTTTTTAAAGTTTTTCTAACATTTACGTTTTGGTTTAGAACATCCTTAATATTAACATTATGTTCTCAAACTTTGATGGATTTTTTTTGGGTCTTTCCATCAAACTTTCATGGTGGGACCGAAAAAAAAATCTCCCTAATATGGCTGGAAACTCACTAACGTGTGATAGGAAACTCAAACAAATGCGTTAAATTTGTGGATAAAGAAACATTTAAATATTGTTACGAGAATTCATCCGACCGCTGGTGCAATCGGCCATCAACCAGTTCATGGAAGGGACATTATTCGGATAAATTCTGGGAACCCGAAATATTTGTCTCTCAACCGGCGGACCGCTGCCGTTACTGGGAATTCCTTTAAAGCTTCCAGAACGTGATGGAATTTCCCGATGGTTCGTGGACGTACCAGACAATTCCAAGATAAATGTATAAATAAGAAGAGCTAGCGATAGGAGGCATTCAGTTTTCGTCGGTCGTTTGTACAGTTAAGATAAAATGTAAATAGTAGTTTCTGTGAATATAAATTTGTGTAAAAGTAGTGGAAATAAATTAGAGTGAGTTGGACTGTGTTTTTAAATAAATCCAAGAACTGTACTGAACCCGAGTGTGAAAATAAAAACATTACAATATAATAATTATCCGTCTTTCTATATAATCACTTTTATAATAGCAATTAAAAAATACAACGAATGAAATTACTCTAAATTGCAAATCAAACCATATTCAAAAACCAAAAAGTAATGTACATTTTTTTAGCAGTGCAGTCATGTATCTCAAAAAACAATCCATTCACGCATAGGGCAGAATCTGCACAGTTTATACACTCGGTGGTGCTGACCCTATTTTTCAATTCATAACAGTTTCTACAGTCCCTTCTGCACGTCGAGTTTATTATTTTTCCATTCGTTAGACATCGAGGGTTGTTTTTTAAATTTCAATCATAAAGGGTCATGCTCCTTTTATTAGAATAGTTAATATAAAATTCGAGGGCCTAGTTAGACACCGCCACTGTACTCAGGAAGTAACAAAAACAACAGTCGATGGTTGATGTCTCCAGAAAATTTCGATCCGTTTTCCAGTGACATTACGGGTTGTTTCATTATGACCTCTTTCCTTCCACATTGCGTGAACGGGCACTTGGTAAAAGACTGTAACACAAGTTATCATGTGAACAGCAATGGACGTGATAAAACATGGTGCAAGGTATTTACATCAGTCTTCTTTTTAGGGTTCCGTATATACAGTATACGGATACCCTTATAATATCACTCAGGATTTCTGCCTCTGTCACATCACAACAATTTTCTCCTAAACTACTGGACGGAAGAGGTTGAAATTTGGTATGAAGATATAGTTTGGTGACCTGATCAGGAGCACATATCGCAACAGAAGAAATTTTGATTTTAGGGGTACTTCTGGGGGGAAAAACTAAAAAAATCGATCGTTCCCCCCCCTGATCTCCGAAACTACTGAACCTAAAATTTTGAAAAAAATAGAAAATATAGAAAGTTGCCCGAACTTTACAGGAAAAATAAGGAGAAACCATTAATGTTAATTTTGGGGGGCAAATTATAGAATTAAATAAAAATTTAAAATAAAAAAAATTCAAACTCATCATGTAATATATCAAATGAAAGGTCTCATTCTGAGGAACACAAATATATTTTTTTCATATTTAAAAAAAAATTAATTAAAAAGATATTAAAGAAAATATACCAAAATTTACTCATTCCCCCCCTTTATCTCCGAAACTATAAAACGTAAAGTTTTGAAAAAAAATAGTTTTATAGGTTCTGACCTGAAGTTTACTGGAAAAATAAGGAGAAACCTCTACTTTTCATTTTGGGGGGCAAATTACAGAATTAAATGGAAAATATAAAATTAAAATTGTTTCTAACCCATCATGTTATATATCAGATGAAAGGGCTCATTACGACGAAAACAAACATATTTTTTTCATATTTTTAAAATAAATTAAAAGATATTAACAAAAATATAAAAAATTTACCCATTCCCCCCCTTTATCTCCGAAACCATAAGCTGGAAAATTTTGAAAAAAAATTGAGCTATAGCCCCTCACCTGAACTTTACTGGAAAATTAAGGAGAAACCCCTAATATTTATTTTGGGGGGCAAATTATAGAATTAAATGGAAAATATAAAATTAAAATTGTTTCTAACCCATCATGTTATATATCAAATGAAAGGGCTCATTATGACGAAAACAAATATATTTTTTTCATATTTTTAAAATAAATTAATTAAAAGTTATTAACAAAAATATAAAAAATGTTACCCATTCCCTCCCCTTATCTCCGAAACCATAAGCTGTAAAATTTTGAAAAAAATATAGGTATAGCGCCTCACCTGAACTTTACTGGAAAAATAAAAGAATCCCCTAATATTCATTTTGGGGGGCAAATTATAGAATTAAATGGAAAATAAAAAATTAAACTTATTTCTAACGTATCATGTAATATATCAAATCACAGGGCTCATTATGACTAATACAAATATATTTTTTTAATTTTTTTTTAAATAAATATTTTAAAATATATTAAAAAAATTACCCATTCCCCCCTTTATTCCCCAAACTATAAGACCTAATTTTTTTATTTACAGGAAAAATACGAATAAATCTTTAATATTAATAATGGGGGGCAATTTATAAAAATAAACGGAAAATAAAAAATATTTTTTGAACGTGTCATGCAATATATCAAATGAAGGGGCTTGTTATGAGGAATACAAATATATATTTTTCATATTTTTAAAATTAATTGTTTACAAGATATTAACATGAAGATATAAAAAATTCTCATTTCTCGCTTTATTTCCGAAACCATACTACCTAAAATTTTGAAAATAATTAGGGGTACTGGGACTCACTTGAGATTTATAAGAAAATTTATTAGAAAACCTCCATGGTAATTTTAGGGACAAATTATACAATTAAATGGAAAATAAAAATTCAATTTTCAAACGAATCATGTAACATATCAAATAAAAGACTCATTATGTGAATTACAAATATATCATATTTTTAAATCATTTGTTTAAAATATATTAGCAAAGATATTAAACATCAACTTAATTACCATTTTAGAAACTATACTATTTAAATTTTGAAAAATATATTTTATTTGTATTTTTAAATAATCTGAATAACAGATTTAATAATTTATAATTTAAAACTTGACCTATTTTGCCCTTTATCTTCCAATCTATAGAGCCTTAAAATTCAGACAATAGATTATAAAAGGCTTCCCTGAAAGTTTATTAGTAAAATAAAACTCTAATGTTAATTTTTGGGGGCCAAATTAGAAAACTAAATACAGCGAATCTTGAAGGTGGTACGGAACCCTTACAATGCGAGTCCAACTCGCACTTGACCAAATTATTTTCTTCTTGTTAGTTGGCCTCTAAAACTTTCAAATCACGAAAAAATTTATTTATGTTTTTAATTTAGTCACAAAATTGACTCGCTAATTTAATATTTTCAGGCGAGACGAAAAAGAGAAAACGTCTAAAAAATTATCAAAAATACAAACGCAGAGGAACACTAAGCAGGTAGATGACGAACAAAACATCGATAATTTAGAGGATGTTCCAAATTCAGCTCAAGAATATGACCAAGAAAATTATACTAATTTAGTATGTGATCATGGACAGGTGTCAGTGAGTAAGTTTTTAACATTTTTCATAATAAGAATTTTAATGGAAAATTAGATTTGCTTGATATTTCGCACATTAATTTATACAAAAGTATATTTTGATTATTTTATTATTCAAAGTGACCATAATCATTTTACACAGACAGGTTAGATAAGCAACCCTGCAAATAACTTTGCATTCAAATCATTTTACAGCATAAATACACCAATATTCTATAACAATTCCAAGACTAATTTTTAAAAGTTTTTTGATTATGTAGCCCCAAATTCATTCTTTTTCATTATTTGATGAAAATCCAAATTTCGTCTAGAGTAAAAACGATTAAGATAACTTTTAACTAAGTGCCTCTTAGACTAATTGCTACGAAAAATTCACGTGATTGAACATCTGGTTAGAAGATGAAAAAATGTTGTAGTCGTGTTAGGATGGTAAAACACGCTTAGGCCCGGTTGTATAAAAATGACTTAATCCGCAGATCAACTAAACATCGTTTAAATCATGAACCACAGTCAAGTAATTTTCTGTTGTATAAATAAATCTGTATCGTGGTTCAGTTGAACGTCGTTTTGATTATGTTGGTAGTATCGATTGATGGGAATATTTATTTTTTCACTTTTATGTTAGCGTCCGCCTGACGCATTATACGTTGTATGTAATAATCTGTCATTTTGCTATCATTGTTGGGGTTAAACCATTTACAATGAATTCAAATTTGTAAAGAAAGAAAATAAGGAATAGATATGAGTGCATGAGAAAGTAAAAAAGAACTACCAAATTTAGTGCAAAGAAGGTCCAAATTTTAATAGGCTTGGTCGAAATACAAGGACAGAATAGAATGTGGGAAAACATCGCCAAACAGCGAATTAAAGCACCAAGCTTGGAGAGAAATGGCAAACCAGTTTAATAGTGATAGTGGTAAAGTCTCTCGCACAGCTAAAATGTTAAGAAGCAAATTTGAATGTATTAAGAAAAGATACGTTCAAAAGTTTGCAGATGAAAAAATGTATGTGACAAGGTCCTTTGAACAAAATCGACGGCATGAGTAGGATCTAGACAAAATTACTGAGCACATTAAGTAAATTGAAACTGCAAATACTGATTTTGCAGAACAATCAGCTTGAAAACGTTGAATTTTTGTGTTTACTATTTATAAATTGTTCAAATGAGTATAAGCCCAAAATGAAAAATCCACATTGAGTTAAGTAACGTTATATCTGTCAAATTTCAAAACAGAACTCGGTTCAAAGAGTTGATCTTCCAAATGCAACGATTGATTGGCGTTCAAAGTTTATACAAACACAAAATTTACTTTTGATCTACAGTTCGAGACGAAACTGCCGTTTAATCTGTTTATACAAGCGGGCCTTAGTCTGGCTGTGTCCACCGGCGGCGGCGTCGGATGGAAATGACAGCCGAAAAGCTGAAATATGTATTGAAATGGTCACCTTTAATTTTTAGTTAACAGTTTCCGGACTTACTACTACTCAAAAGACGTCTAATATATTCATCCGGACACATATGATTTCAGTTCTAGATTGCAGATAATTAATTAAAGTTGTAAATGATCAAATAATATTAAGTAAACTTTAGTGCGTAAGGTTCCTAGGTTCTCCTTGTCTCTTTGTTAGAATCACTAACCGTTTTTAGTTTTTCGATGCTTTTAACGACAATCAAAATATTACAATAAAAGTGATTTCACACTATAATGCCATTAAATTAACACAGCTGTCAAATATTCCTTTAATTGGAAATGAAACCCTTATTTTCAATTTGGTGTGATTTTGACTATGTAAGAACATAGTATTTTTTACACTTTAAATCATTAATCAATGCCCTCTTTTCTGTTTTAGATTTCGTTGACTATAACCCAGTCTTCAAACCTACGGACACAATATACATGACGGAGTTTTTGACCAAGGATGGTATTAAGACGGGAATGATAAGAATACCCCCTGGGCAACGAAAACCGTTTCGTATTAGTAAAAAACAATTGGTAAGAAGCGAAAATATTAATTTTGTTAGGCAAATAATAAAATAAAAAGAAATTTATAAAAACGTTTCCATCCAGATCATGTAATATATCAAATAAAAGGTGCAATACAAATATATTATTTCATATTTTAAAAATATTTTGTTTAAATAATATTAACGAAAATATAGAAAAATCGACCAATTGTCAGAAACTTGTGACCCCAAAATGTTGAAGATGGAAATTTTTTTCCTACCTTGTCATGTAATATATCAAGTGGAAGGTTTCATTATGTATTTTTAAAATAATTTATTCAAATGATATTAAGAAAAATATACAAAAAATCTTTTCTCCTTTTATCTCGGAAAATACTAATTCTCAAAATTTGGGAAAATCAAAGATTATAGGAAGTTAATTGAGCTTAATGTGTCAAATGAATTTGTTTGCTTATATTAAAAAAATATGTTTAAAAGGTATTAAGAAAAATATTTAAAGTTTTACTCATTTTCCCTCCAAAAACTACTGAGCCTCAAAAAGATAATATTAGGTTCCACTCAAAGTTTATAGGAAAAATAAAGTGAAATTCCTAATCTTAATTTTGGAGAGCAAATTAGAAAATTAAATAAATATTTATCAAGCACATGTGGCAGATCAAATGAAAAGGCTTGTGAGAAATTAAAGTATATATGTTAGGATATATAACCGCATATTTAAAAGGTATTAAGGAATGTATAAGGAAATCAACACATTCCCTATGAATCTTGGAAGCTGTGTAGCCAACAATATTGAAAAAGAATGCAAGAAACTTAAAATATTAATACATATATGATGCTTTACCGAGATTATAACAAATATTATGTCAAAGGTTTTGTTTGCGAGTCCAACTGGCGCTTGATACATTTATTCTTACTATATTGCCCTGGTCGAAATTCCACCAATTGCCTCTAAAAGTAACAAAATTCAACTTGTTTTTATATAATTAATTGCAATTTATTTGTATGTAAATTATTAATTTTTATGGTGGTAGAGCAAAGAGAAAGCATGTGGTAATTACTGATAAAAATTTAGTTGATATAAATTAAGATATAATTGAAAACTTTAGCATAAACTATATTTGTCTAAATACTTGTTGGTCATTTGTTGTTAAACGACCTTTGTCACTATTAAAATTTGGAACCATCAAAGATCCAACTCTACTTGATACAACGAATAACTGACCATGTTCAAAAATTTGTTGCCTTAATACAATCCCAACTTTATGGAATTTTGCCCCCAGACTTATTAATGGTATTTGCAAATGCAGGTATAAAAGGGAATTGTGTTCTTTGAAACCCCAATGATAAATTAATACCGGAATAAGTCAAATTTATAGGCAGACTCAATACTCACTATTTCATGCGATTCCAGGTAAAACGTCTTAGTCAATAGCATTATTAGCACTTCACAAGCATTCTTGATCGATAAACTGATACTTCTCTTGTATTCAAATATTAAATGAGAATAATTCTCATATTTTTGTGTTAATATAATACTAAAAGAATCTATGGGAATTTTCAAATGATTTTGTAACAATGTAATTATATTATGTGTTTGAAACTAATTTAAAAGATTACATTATATCAGATACAACATCAAAATAATGTGTTTTAATTAATTACTAATACTTATTCAACTTCTTTTTGTACATTTAATATAAATAAGGAAAAAATATCTGCATTATGTCACCTCTCCATATTCAGCTCTTGACAACATCAATTCAAATTCATCAATAAGCTTTATATATATTCTCGCAATAATCAGTGTGAGTAACTTTCCTAAAAGTTTTCATCAGGATTCTTCTGTACATGGGAAAAACTTCCCTAAATTCTGGCCACTGTAAGATTTGTTGTGGTCATTTTGGTCAGAATTTTCATTAAGTATTGATAAAATAATTTATTTATATTATAAGATGTAAATTACATATTCACCATTAGCATAAGTTACTTGTTCATAGAGGGCGCCACCATTTTGCAATAATTCACCTTTATATTACATTCTTTAAAAGAAATAAAGATTCTTTATATATTCTGCAGATATACGGCATAGTAGCTTAATATATATATATATATATATATATATATATATATATATATATGTTTTTCATTACCCTCCTTTTAAAATAATATCCAACAAGGGGTGTTGTGTAAGATGTGACCTTACCTGACTTATTCGTTAATTTGCTAATTCAGTTAAGAGTATAGAATTCCTGTTGCTCTCGAAATACCTTTTTTGAATTAAATGAGTGGCTGAATTTATTAATTTTTATATGACTTTTTTAGTTTTACTGTGTTGTATCCGGACATGGGATAGTTCAGCTTAGGACGAATATTGGAAACATTAAGGCAATGAGTCAATTTTCCATCCCCGCTGGTAAGTTTTTTTTATTTGAGTTTAATATTTTTTGTAATTTAGTCTTCAAATTTTCTGTAATTTAATCATATTCGTTTATGCATTTTTAATAAAATTCACCTGTAGGAACACAATTTTTAAAGCGCATTATTTAATACGCTGAAAGCATTATATTTTTCTAATTATTCTGTTTATATCTGCAAAATATTAGCCATTCTCTTCTTGTATAAAACGTACTTACTAACTGTACAGGGTAATAACTCATTTCTTACACAAGCTATATTTTCCAGAATTTTATATTTACATGAATCAAATTTAGTAAGGGTAAAAGCACCAAGAGACTTCTATTTATGCATATTTGTGGTTTTCAATTACTATCGGCTTTCAAATAGAACATCCTGTATTACAGAAGTAATTTTTAATACAACTATAAAAAATACACCTACTTGATATTTTACGACGAGTTTTAACTCTACATCAAGGTGTCCATGATCCTTATTAAATCCTTCTAGGGGACTAAAATGGTTGTAAAAAATACAAAAAATAGGTCGTCGTATAGTTTCTTAAATTAATCAAAATAACTTTTTTATAATTAAATCTTTTTTTTTTTCAAATACTTTAAACAAACACTTAATATTAATTTAAAAAACAGATTCAATAATAAATCAGTTTGAAGATATACTAATTAGATCACATTAGAAAATTTAGTTATTTTGTTGTTTTTAATTATTATAATTATTTTTTTCTTCTCAATGATTAGTAAAATAGAATGTTATAAATATATGTTAATTAAGGGTGTGTATGGGTAATTATATGTATATGTCTAATGGGGGTATATACTGGCATACGTTTATATATGCATGTGTGTGTTTATGTGTGTGTATAAGCTTTTAGGTATGTATGAATGGTTAGTAAAGCAGCAGGCTTTAATTTTAATGTACTTAGCACTAACGCAGATATACTTGAATGTTCTCTTGGACACAACACAAGCTTGAGCTTAGGTGTCCATTTTCCCTTTAATTTAGCATTCAATCATTATATAATTGATCCGCCATGTTATAAAGGCAGTAATATGGAAAAATTACAAAAATTCTGATAAGTTGGGACAAAAATAATATTCAAGTTACTTTTAGAGTAATTAATACGAGGTTGGTCCCAGAAGTACCGGACCCAACAAAGAGAACACAAAAGATTTAGCAAATAATTTATATTTAAAAAAGAACCGACTTCAGTTGACTTAAAATAAAAACAGTTTAGAAAGCATGTGCAATCAATCACTATTTTGAGACATATCTTTTTTTTATCTGTATTAATTAAGGTACAATTCAATTGAAAATTTTAGCATATTCTTATCTCTCTCTCTCTCTCTCTTTCTCCCTCTCTCTAATTTTTATTCTTTGTCTATATTTTCCAAATATATTTTAACTATTTTATTTGTTTTATTATTTGGACCACTTTCTATAAATGTAACTAATACACTCTATATTGCATCCACACTGTATATGCTTCTGTGTACTGGTCACTCCTATATAACTTATTGGTCTATCATTTTCTGAATCACCCTTTACAACTATAATTCAACTCAACACAATATTACAATGGTCCTGATATCTTTAAAACCACCCTGTATAAGTACAAATCCTCTCCACACTATTGACTCCTTCTATGTTTCTATTGTTTAAATTATTCCTGCATACCAATGACTTAACTTCGCCCCATATGTCTAATATTCCATGTATGCAACTGCTTATATAACCAAATTCACCTTTTTGAACCAAATTTACTATTTATAAATTTACTCTACCATTTATTTCAATCACCCAAATTGCTTCTAATTTTTTTTAACCAATGTCTATAATTATACCCCGTCCTCCCTCCTATAATTCAAATATCCTAATTGCTTATGCTTATATAACAAATTTTTGATTCACCCTCAATAACAATAATTTTACCCCACCCTTACTTCAAACATCTTGTCTAAGCAACTACTTTCGTTCCAAACAATATAACTTTTTTTAAACCGCCCTGTATAACTGTAATTATACTCCACCTTATATTTCAACCTTCCTGTATACTCAACTGCGTCTGACAATTTTTAAAGCCTTTTGTATAACCGTACTTATTCTCCGTTCGATAACGCAATTATCCACTCTGTATTACTATAGTTTTGCTCCACTCTTATTTCAACCACCTTGTATACGCAACTACATATGTGCTACCCAATACAATATTTTTAGAATCACCCTGTATAACTAATTTAATAATATAATAATAATTCCAACTTGTATTTCAACTATCCTATGTATACAACTTCAACTGTATTCCACACAGAATAACTTATTTTCGTTTTAATAAGCTAATGGAATATTTTCTGCAATTTCAACTGACTAACTTCAAAAGCATCAAAATGAAAATCATTGCAAACACCCCGTACGACATACTTTTGTGACATATCTTAACATTTATCTAGATATTTATGATGAAAATTTGACATTTACCATGATGTTTACAATTTATAATATTCAAATTGCGTGAGCAGTTTTAGAGAAGAGAAGATTCACTGAAAATCGCTGAAATGTAGTCACTTATTTACTTTTTTTTTACTGATTTTCTGGAAAACCGTAAATCTCATGTATAGACAATTTTATGGGACCTTTCTGTAATGTTCCTTAATATAATGTAGTTTAAATCATCAAAATTGCCCAAGCCGTTTTTGAATAATCGCTCGTTATACATAAAAAAAAGTTGTAAACTGTCTTGCTTCTCAAAAATAGCCATCGTTGGAAAATCTTTGATCACTGAGGCATTTTTTTCAAGTTCAGGAACAGAAAATAATCCCAGGAGGCTAGATTTAGGGAATAGGCTGCATGAAGTAGCAATTGAAACTTTAATTCATTAATTTTTCCCATTACAATAACGGATTTGTGAGCTGATGCCTTGTTTTAATGAAGCAACACGTTCTTCTTAGCCAAATGCGGTCTTTTTGCTTGATTTCTTCTCTCAAATGTTGTGATAAGTTATCATAATACTCACCCTTGATAGTTGTCCCTTTCACAAAATAGTCAGTGAAAATTATGACACGCGCATCCCAAAAAAATCCACGCCATGACCTTACCTGCAGATGGAACGGTCTTCGCTTACTTTGGACCTGGTTCTCCCTTTTCATTCCATTGTGTTGATTGGTCTTTTGTCTCTGATGTGAAGTGGACCCATGTATCGCCCATGGTTATGAAACGGCGCAAATTTTCTTCTTGCTTGCTGTGAAACTTCGCCAAACATTCAATTGAAACATCTTCACGACACCGTTTTTGCTTGAGTGTGAGCAATATTTTACTGTTTTAAACGAAGGAGCAGACTCACTTAGATTAGCATCTAGGCTGAGGCATTTTAGTTCTTTTTACCCTTAACAAATTTTATTCATGTACCTCTAAAACACTAGAATATATAGCTTATCTAATAAATGCGTTGACACCCTTTATATTCTATATATCGTAATAAAAATTTCATACTATAAACTGAGGGGGATGAATATACTTACACGGAAATATATTGTTAAAGTTGTTAGGTTAATACTATTTATTATAAAAGGTGTTCCAATTTGAGGTTAATTTTTAAATTTGTCGCCATTTATATTTTTTGTACTAGAATCTCATATGTTATTTGACAGATGACAATTAGGAATATCCCGGTTATTAAAAATGGAGAGATATACGATTGAGCAACGCGTGTTTATTATTAAAGATTATTTTGAATTTGGTGGTCGTACACAATATCGAAGAGAAAATTATCCGTCAAATGTTACCATTGGAAAAATTGTTCTCAGTAAAAGATAAAAAAAGCAAAACATATCATCGTAGTGGACGTTCAGAAGAAAATATTGCAGCTGTTAATGCTAGTGTTGTTGAACAACCAAAAACATCAATTCGTCATCGTGCACAGCAATTGAACATTCCAAAAACCACTTTATTCAGAATTTTGCACAAACATCTTCATTTAAAGGCTTACAAGATTCAGATGCAAGAAATAAAGCCAACAGACTTTGGTTTACGTCGTCAATTCGTTAATTGGGCCATACAAGAAAAACTTGAAAATGTGAATTTTTCAACAAAATCATCGATTAAGCATATATTGAATTGGGTGGATTTGTTAACAAGCAAAATTGTCGAATCTGGAGTGAAGCAAATCCATGAGAAATAATGGAAAGACCGATGCATCCACAAAAGTAACTGGTGTGGTTTTTGGGCTGGTGGAGTGACTGGGTCCATACTTTTTTGAAGATTACAATGGAAATGCTGTTACTGTGAATTGTGATCGATATCGAAGGATGAATTGGAGCATATTGATGTACAGAATATGTGGTTCCAACACGACGGTGCAACATGTCATTCAGCAGCAGAAACAATCAATCTTTTGAAACAGAAATTTGGTAAGCGAATAATTGCTCAAAGAGGAAACATTAATTGGCCCCCTAGATCTTGCGATCTAACACCTCTAGACTTTTTCCTATGGAGCTATTTGAAAGAAAAGGTTTCTAACAGTTTGTAAACCATATTGAGCAAGGCAATCGGTCAGTAACTGAACGGATCTTCTGGTGATTTTTCCCGTTTAAGAATGGCTAAAATCTTGGATTTTCTGAAGATATTAGGGTTGTTACCGGTATCTAGAACATTTGTAAAAAAGCTACTGAGTCAGATTCTTGCTTTTATGCCCAGATTTTTAAGAAATTCGGGAAAAATATTATAAACACCAGGTGTTTCCGTAGTTTCATTTCATTTATACGTCGGTAAACCATTCGGACACTTAGAAGATGCCTTGTTCTTCTAACCACTCATCAGCCAAATTTCAAGTTGTCGAAAATCGGTCTTTAAAAGGCCATAAGTCTTAGACGTCTATATTGTGCCACTTCGAACTCCGATGCCTACTCTTCTCCGATGTTGGGTATTATCAAACTACGCTTGACAACATCTCATAACAGTAGTTGAGTTTTGTTCGAGCGGTTAGCGATTTCTCTAAATGAAAAACCGGCCTCCCGTAAACCAATAAGCTCTCAAATTCACTTAGCTGGTGATACATTCGGCGTACACCTATTCTGGGCATTTTAACATTAATAAATATCGATTTTGGATGTAACATGAGCATCAAGTAACATTTTGTTCACAACCACCTATACTATTTTTGGACTAGCGATTCCTCCAGGACCTACCTTACTGGAACGCACACATGGTGGCTGATTATTGTTGAGGGATTCACAACAGCTCTCTAACTTCAACTTCTGCAAGAAAAACTTATAATTTTTTTTTCAGCTTAAAAACTTATCTAAATAGGATTATCTTAACTGTTTTCAATAACAAATTTAACCAGTGCCATGTAACATAACGTAAATCATCCGAAATTCTGTTGTACAAAGTAATAAATTATTATTATTTAGCATTGTTGTACTGTTAGTAGAATACGCCCCAGAATTAAACGGACAATTGTTATTTGCAGGATTTCAATACTCAATAACAAATTGGAGTACTGACGAAGATATGACGCTGTACTGTGTAGCCACATCGCCAACGAAAACTTAGTTTCAACATTGAAGAATACTTCCAAGAAGTTTTGTAAAATAAATTGAATTTCTAATATAATTATTTTGAAGAAATACTAGTTCATTTATATCTCAACCAATTGTTATTTTTGTATATATACTGTGGAAATATATAAAATAAATATATTTTGTTTTTGTAAATGTTATTTATCAACACAACGGTCTAAGTAGTTCCCAAATATCGTTATATTGGAACGATGGATGAGAACGAAAGAAAAAGGCACTTTTACTCAGGATATAAACAAATACAATTGTCAAACATTTTAATTTGAAATTTTAGAATTTGCATTTTTTCATAGTTTCTTTGCCATTGACAACGGGGTTTGACCTAAGCCCCGATACGTTTGGAAACATACAGTAATTTACTGAATTGTGTTATTTCTCAAAAAAGTGCTTAAATATTAAAGAACTATGCCATAGCTATCCTTCAGGAAACGAAAACAAAGTTTTATTAAAAAAAAATTTGAATGACAATTAGATTTTACAATCCATCGAATGCAAGGAAATATACAGGGTGTCCCAAAAGTCCCGGAACGGCATTTTATCTCGGCGGGAACGCTTTTTAGAGAAAAATGTTTCAAACAAAACTTATAGGATTCGTCCCTGGCTATAGAATTGTGACCTTGACCTTCAAGGTCAAGTCGATTTTTTCAAATGGGACAACATATTTCTGACCTCGGAAATGGAAAGATCGGAAAATTTTACGTTCAAATATGTCCTTGACCATTTTTAAAACTTGACCTCTGGTGGTCAGTAAGGGTGTCCCCAAAAGTCCCGGAACGGCATTTTATCTCGGCGGGAACGCATTTTAGAGAAAAATGTTTCAAACAAAACTTATCGGTTTCGTCCCTGGCTATCGAATTGTGACCTTGAACTTGACATTGACCTCAAAAATGTTGTCCCATTTGAAAAATCGACTTGACCTTGAAGGTCAAGGTCACAATTCTATAGCCAGGGACGAATCCTATAAGTTTTGTTTGAAACATTTTTCTCTAAAATGCGTTCCCGGCGAGATAAAATGCCGTTCCGGGACTTTTGGGACACCCTGTATTGTTTCTGGTCGAGAACCTCCATCAGTTGGGCCTTTCTCAAGTGATTGAAATTTTATCGCGAATCACGAATAATTTCAGTCAGTTGAGGGTAGCGCAACTGATAAAGGTTCACGACCCGAAACAATATGTTGTCTTCCATTCGATCGATTGTAACTCTCAAAAAGATAGTATCGTAATTGCTTTGAGAGGTTTTAGTTGACCTACGAATTTTTTTGTGTGATTTCTATCCTAGGATTCACAGGGAAACTGCGTTACACACTGTACGACTCCCGATTAGGGTCTCTGAGCTACTTTTTCCCTGAAACTCCTATATGTAGTTAATGATTTAATGATGATTTTATTAAATTAGATTCATCTTAGGCGCTCAATTGAAAATTTGATTGCAATAGTAAAGCAAATATATATTTTTTAAACCCTTAAAATCTCCTATTGATATTCAGGTAAATTATGTATTCACAATGTAAATTTCTGTCTTACCTTTTTGGGGCCAGGTTATCCCGGTTATTTTCCTGATATCATCTTCTGTCAGGTTTGACAGGTGGTTTTGTAGAAAATCTAGATAAATTTCCCTATTCAAATTTACTGGCAATTCAAAAGGTTCAATGAAACGGCTAGGAAACTTAAACAGTAAGATTTATATAGATTTTCTACAAAACCATCTGTCAAATATACTGGAAGATGTGCCATTAAACATTTTTTGTATGTTGTACTAAAATGACGGTGCCCTGCTCACTATGCCCGTCCTGGTAGGGAATATCTGAACCAAGAGTATGCAAACCGTTGGATCGGGCGCCTTGTTCCAATTTTATGGCCACTACACTCTCCTGATTTAAACCCATTGAACTTTTTTTACTGGGGTTACCTGAAAAATAAGATTTATTCGAAACTCATCAATAGTTGATGAATAACGTCAAACAATCGTGAATGCTGCCGAACACATCAGTTTGCGACGTTATACACAGTTGGTGAAAATGTCGTTTTTAAGACGATGTCGTGTTTGTATTAATTCTGGTATCAAACATTTGCTGCGTTAGTAATGAAATTTTCATAACCATTTATTTGACCTTTCACATTCGTTTTATTTCAAATCCGTCGTTAATTTTAGCTAAAAATACCTACATGAATTATTATTTGGGAAGAAATATTATACCATTTTGCAAACTTCATTAGTGGTGTCAACTTTTGCAATAACTTGCCATGGTAGTTTTGGTATATGTTTTATACAACCAGGTGTCAATCTTATATAAAAAAATGTCTCCAAATTTCTGTTAATAAATGTAAGAATTTTTTTTGTGATAAAACCATACATTGCGGTTTAATTTGGGATTGTACCTTATAAAATTGTTAGTTTGGTTACCTCTAAAAACTAAGGTATGTTTATAACGTTTTTCAATAAAGTCCTTTATCATTAAAAAAACTATACCATTTTTTTAAATTATTTTTCCCTGGGTAGTCATAAACATGTCCACTCCTGAGTTTCGACCTGACATTGAATTGGGACGCGTTGTATATATATTGGTATAAAATTTATATTCGCCGTCACTGGAATTAGTCATTCCAATAAAAATAAAACATCAACCGCCTGAGATAATAAAACGGCACTATCCTGTATCTTCTACGGAGCAAAATAGCCTTGACATCGAACACTCTACCAACAAGGAATACTAATCCAGAAATACGAAAAAAATTGCTGTTAATTATAAAAAGGACTGTTGTACATTTCAGAATTAGTTCAGCTTGTATTAGTTGAGTTTATATTTCGGTGTGAGTCAGCTGTTGTAAACAAATAATTTGCGTGTAAATAAGGTTCTAGAAAGTGAGTGAATATCTGTTTTAAAATATAGTTTGAACCCACGAAATGTATGGCAATACGAGGGCTGACTTTTATATTTCGGGATTGGACAACCCTAGTGTTGCAATCTGACAACTGACCGCTCTATCGACATTTTTGGGGTTATACGTACTCAGAAGCGCTATGTGTTCTTTACCAGTAAATTAAATGATTCATCTCGGCCAAAATGAAACTCCATCAAGGACCACTGTTTATCGAAGGTATGGTGAATTTAATCGAGGTCGTACTTCACTCAAAGACGAATTTCGTGAAGGTCGTCCAAAAACAGTTGTTGTTCCGGAAACCATTGATGCTGTGCGCGAACTGATATTGCAAGATCGTCATGTGACCTATCGTGAGATTGAGTCAACCTTACACATTAGTGGGACCAGCATACATTCAATATTGCATAAACATTTGAATGACAAAAAAAATTGTTCGCGTTGAATCCCACACAATCGTCAAAAAAGGCTCGTGTCGATTGGTCGAAAGAAAAGCTCAAAAAATACGATCGCGATGCTTCAAAACACGTTTATGACATAGTGACAGGTGATGAATCGTGGATTTACGCGTATGAGCCCGAAAGTAAATAGCAGTCGACTGTAACAACAAAAGTTGTTCGCGCACGAAACACTTCCAAGCAAATGGAAAAACTGGACATGTCGCAACCGTACCACTAGAACAACGCAGAACAGTCAATTCTGAGTGGTACACAACCATTTGTTTGCCAGTTGACTTCCAAGAAATGGGGAAAACCAACCACCGAAGACGGATCACTCTTCACCACGACAATGCGAGCTCTCACACATCGGCTCAAACAACTGCATTTTTGACCACTCAAAACATCGATTTGATGAGTTATCCGCCGTATAGTCCTGACTTGTCACGAAATGACTTCTTTTTATTCTCGTACGTAAAAAACAAACTGAGAGGTCAACGTTTTTCGACACCTGAAGAAGCGGTTGCTGCGTTCAGAATGCATGTTTTGGAGATACCTCAATCAGAGTGGAAAAGTGCTTCGACAATTGGTTCAAACGCATGCAAAAGTGTACAGATCTCCATGGGGAATATTTTGAAAAACAATAAGGGGATTTTCGATGATTAATATTTGTTTTTATTCTCTAATCCCGCAAAATAATAGGCAGCCCTCGTATACACACGGTGTTCAAAGTCCCGGTATGGCTGATTATCTCAGCAGCAAGATATTTTTCAAAAAATATGTTCACTATAAAATTATTAGAATTTTTTCCTGGTCACAAAATGGTTAGGTTAGATTAGGACAACTCTACTACCTTCACCTGAAGCTCAGCCGCCAATTACACGAAGTACTGTGGGACCGAGTAGAGCTGCTAACACACTGGCGCACCGAGACCGACAAGACACAGACATCCTCCAAACTCCAGAAGAAATTGGAGAATCTACAAAGTGTCGGAAATACGAACAACCCACAGCCCACAACATCCGCAGTGTCCACAACATCTCCAACCACCCACTATCCACCACAGAAATCAGTGTCCTTAGTAAAGGTTTCAACTTTGCTATAGCTCCGAAGAAAATTCCGATCGAAGAAATCATCTCCAATATCGAAACAAGCCTCGCAAATTTAGATAAACAAACGGCAGAGCACATAAAGCAAGACGTCGCCCAAGTCATCAGATCCGCGAAACCACCTCAACCAAACCTCAGCCGACAGGAAATGAAAGCCCTCAAGACTATCAAAGAATCCAAAAACATCACCATCCTACCTGCCGATAAAGGAAACTCCACCGTCGTAATGAACACTATTGACTACCAGGACAAAATGAAGCAACTTCTCGACAATGACTCAAGTTACAAACCATCATCCAGAGACCCGACCACCTACCTAGAAAAAACAACGAAATCCAAAATTAAAGATTCATACTCTCTTCGAGTTGTCATTCCTTTGTACGCAAGACAATATATATTATATATAAATATAATATATATTGTTTCTGATTGATTCACCCATAGAGGAAGAACTACAGAAAAAACTGATCCCCAGAGAAAAGTCAAGTCGATGCCCAAAGCTCTACGGTTTGCCCAAAATTCATAAAGACGGAGTCCCATTTCGACCTATAGTTAGTGCTTTCAACTCGCCAGTATACAATTTGGAAAAATATGTAGCCAGCACCCTACAACCAATTGTGGAAAAAGCAGACTCTTACATAACAAAACTCGGAACATTTCACGCGCATTCTCAACAGTATTTCTATAGAACCAGAAGACATCATAGCTACTTTCGATGAAAAGAGCTTATACCCAAGCATACCAGTAGAAGAAGCACTTCAACAAATATCTGAGAATGAAGACCTCCCACAATTCATAATAGATATGTCACGACACTGCCTCAAAAGTGCATATTTTATGTATGACAACAGCATATACAAACAAACCGACGGAGCAGCAATGGGGTCCCCACTATCACCAGCGGTGGCACTACAAACAGCATACCTAAAGCCGAAGCTATGGCTAAGTATGTTGATGATGTATTTGTCATATGGTCTTTCGGCAAACAAGAACTCCTTAAGTTCCTGGAGCACCTAAACTCCATACACCCAAGGATTCAATTTACAGTAGAACTTGAAGAAAACAACCAGCTGCCGTTCCTTGACGTCGGCGTAAGAAAAAAACCCCAGAATGGACACTTCGACCACACCGTATATAGAAAGCCGACACATACGAACAGATACTTAAACTGCAAATCCCATCACCACCCTTCTCAAATACAGGGAGTTGCCAACACGCTAGTTTCCAGATCCATACGACTGACCGACGACAATAACAAAACACATGAATTAAAACAGATAACTACCGCTCTACGACAAAACGGATACATAAACCACACAATCAAAAAGGCAATAGCACAAAAACACCATGAGTCAAAACCAAACGATGACCTCACCGAAAAAACAAAAGTAGTCTTACCATACATCAAAGGGACAACAGACAGAATTGGCCGAATTCTTCGAAGGCATGACATAGCGACGGCATACACACCGCACCAGACTATAGGCACAAGCTTAGGAAATCCCAAACCAAAAGTTAAACTTGAAAACCAAGGGGTATATAGTATAACTTGCGGAATGTGCGACAAGGTATACGTCGGACAAACCAACAGGAGAATTTCAGCCCGTTTAGATGAGCACAGATTAGCTGTCAAAAATAAACAGACAACATCGGTCCTTTTCCAACACCAACAACAATCGGGCCATAAAATTAATTTCGATAGTTGCAAACAGATCGCACAAACAACTCATTACAAAACCAGAGTAATACGAGAAGCCATCGAAATCGAGAAAAGTGGACATCTAAACTAAAGAGATAACGCCCTACACCTATCTAACACATGGAAGACAATTATTCAACAGCAAAATAAAACCCGCCAACAAGTGACACACCCGGCACGGCAGCGAAGGGGGCGGAGTCAACACCGACTAATCAGCAGGCGCGATATGATCTCCGACGGAGGCATATAAAATAAGAAGCTCAGGCAGATCACCTCCCAGATATATATATATATATATATATATATATATATATATATATATATACATATATACAATATATACATCAAAGGTCATCTAAAACATAAAATTCGAAAATTACACTACGGATGTTCTTCAGAAGTTCCGTTTCACACGGTGCGTTGGAGTCGATGGGGTAGGCATATAACTCAGAACACAGTTTTTGTTGAGAAGTTAGTGACTTCCATGCACTCCTTAATGGGCCCATAATGTCTTGTACAAAGCCAAACTTGGTTAGACCTAAATTTGACCTGTAGTGACCATCAAGATCAAATGGAAAAAAATAGCCAAGGCCACATCTGATTGTAAAATTTCCCCCTCTCATCATTTCCGGTATCAAAAATTCCATTACAAAAAAATCAACTTGATCTTGATTTGACCTTGAAGGTCATGGTCAAGGTCAAATCCATTATGACCATTTTGTGACCAGAAAAAAATTCTAAAAGTTTTATATTGACCATATTTGTAAATGTAACAAGTCTTCCTGCCGAGATAATCAGCAAACATATATATATGTGTGTGTGTTTATATTTATGAAGAAATATTTATCCGGGAATATTCTGCAGACGTTTCGCAAAGGTCTCACTTGGCATTCTAAATGCGTTGTTACGGGGAACCAGTGAACTATGACTTAATGTACACATTTGTAACACATTTTAACACACTCATTATAAGGAAACCATTCAGAGAATAATATTATTTTACCTCACGGCAGTATACCTTGGCAGCGAGAAATGCTTCAAAGGGGGCAAAACTACTTTTGGTTTTATAACAACGCTGCTGTCAATCTTATGAATAACATATAGAAAATAAAATTTTTCTTTATGATGAGTAACCTAGTGGTGCGCCATCTGGCGAATGGTCAAATAACTCTAACAGATTTTATTTTATCTTTTCCTTGTTATTAAATAATAACAGATTAATTACGATTTCTAATTATATTGTAATCCATCGGACGAGTTTCTCTGCCGTAAATCTACTGCAGTTCTGCTTTATGCTAATTAGTTTACATGGTTACATAACATTTCTACACTTAGGGGATCGGCAAGAAATCTTAGATCATTTACCATCTAGATATAGCCTGTCAAGCATAAAATCGTGGCAATGCTAGAAAGAGAGGGCAATAGAGACAGTAAGAGGCTATTTCCCTTAGTGGGTGGAAGCAGCTCCCAACTGAGTGAAATAGCATCTTACCCTCTCTATTGCCCTCTCTCTCCTTACTCTTACCACGACATTTGTGCACTGCAAGCTATCTCTAGAAAGTAAATGCTCTAAGGCAAGAAATGGCCATCTCTAGCCTGCCCCTGTTTTCCAATTAGCGCACAATTGAGCACAGTGCGACACAGTGCTAGCACTGAGTGTTCCAATTACAGCACTAGCTCGCACAAATGAGCACAATAAATAACTGTGCCTTTGGGATGTTTTATGTAGGTTTACCAAGTAAACATAAAACTTTATCATAAAACATGAAGTATGTTCCAATTAACGCCCGAAAATTACGGTATAGGGCGACAGAAAAACACTTTGTGCTCTAGTAATTGGAAAACAACCATTATTGAATTATTCTGTAAATAATTTACGTACACATAAACGTCAATTGATAACTTATGAGTAATACACTTTTAACCTTATGGTGATCAGTGTACTCTACCGGTTGGTTTTAAAACAACCATGTTCCGATTAACGTCCTAAAAATTGCCGCACTGTGCGGCACAAAATCACTTGTGCTCTGCTAACTGGAAAACAGCCGCACAGTGCAGCAATTTTTAGGACGTTAATTGGAACATGGTTGTTTTAAAACCAACCGGTAGAGTACACTGATCACCATAAGGTTAAAAGTGTATTACTCATAGGTTATCAATTGACGTTTATGTGTACGTAAATTATTTACAGAATAATTCAGTAATGCCTGTTTTCCAATTATTAGAACTCAAAGTGTTTTTGTGTCGCCTTGTACGGTAATTTTCGGGCGTTATTTGGAACATACTTCATGTTTTATGATAAAGTTTTATGTTTACTTGGTAAACCTACATAAAACATCCCAAAGGCACAGTTATTTCTTGTGCTCATTTGTGCGAGCTAGTGCTGTAATTGGAACACTCACTGTGCCGCACTGTGCTCAATTGTGCGCTAATTGGAAAACAGGGTGCATCAACCACTCAGGCTTTGGTAATATATAAGTCTATGATCTCTTTGTGTTTTATGAGTTGAGGTTTGAATAGTGTTTGTGATTTGATAAGATCATTTACCATTTTCTGCAATCGTTACGGCAGTGCTATTCACTTAGTGGGTGTATTTCACTTATGGTCGGTGGACGCAGCCAATGTGTTTGATCTGTGATTACGCACTACAGGTGTTGCTCTCTTTGTATGATCCTGTGGTATGATCTGTGGTAACAACAGGTGGTTTATGTTTATGTGATATGTTAACACAGGGGTTTCCAAGAAATATTGAAGATTGAAGTTTTAATTATATTTATTTGAGAAAAAAATCTAATGGAGAATTGATACTAACCTTTATCATTGTGTCAGCTACAGTATTGGTCGCAAAATGACATCATATAAAGAAACAACAAATTATATTTGGTGTACCGCTGATAAAATAGGTACTGGAGCAACTGCAGTTGTATACAAGGGAGTGAATAAAAATAATGGAGAATCTGTCGCTATAAAATCTTTTTACAAAAAATATGAGTCACGAGAACTAAGAGTTCTTCAAAGAATTAATCATAAAAATATTGTTAAATTTCTTGATATTGAAGAAACTTTTCAAGGTGAGAAAGTGATAATAATGGAGTTATGTACTGGTTCTAGTTTATTGAGGGTAATAAATCAACCAGAAAATGCTAATGGTCTAGACGATTTGGAGTTTCTGCTCATACTTGCTAATCTTAGTGATGGGATGAAGTATTTGAGAGATAACAATTTGATTCATAGAGATTTAAAACCAGGTAAGTAGAAATTTATAAACTATATATATATATATATATATATATATATATATATATATACAAGGTGTAAACAGTTTGGCTGCAAAGATTTTGAGGGTAACTACTTCAGGTAAAAACAAATCAAAAAGCTTTATAACATTTTCAGAAATAAATTATAGTTTTGTTAAAAAAATAAAAAGTGTATAATATACTATTTCCACCTTTACAATTCTTGCAAAACTACATATGTAAATAGCTTATACACTAATAACTGTATTAACAAAGAAATGTTTTTATTTTACACTCGGTTTCTCTTCAGTTCTTGAATTTATTTAAAAACACAGTGCAACACTCACTCTAATTTATTTCCACTACTTTAACACAATTTATATTCACAGAAAGTATTTACATTTTATCTTAACTATACAATATGACCAACAAAAACTAAAACAATGCTATCGCCAGCTGTCCATATTTATATCTTTCCTGGTGTGACAATATTTGCAGGACTCCCCATTTCGACAATGGGAAGTTTGGTGGAAGTAACAGTCAACGGTCTTTGAATCTGGGCTGCGAGTATTTAGGCAGCATACCAGGATGTCAGTGCCACTGAATTGAAAGATTGTTTCCATCATACTTCTCACCACCTTCCAATTCAGTCCATCCAATCTTTGGGACCGCCAATTTCGTCAGATTCATCTCTATCATCACATTCCTCAATTCTACCACAGTCTTCCAAAGAACGTTGGCTTGTCCTGCGAGAATGTTTTCATTACCAAATAAAAGATGTCTCTGGTACCCACTGGTTGTTTATCTTCGAGATGAAGGACCTTCCCTACCACTGGATCTTGCTCCCGCAGCTTCTGGAACTGACTGTACTTTTTGGTAAACACCTTGGCTATTCCTCTGGACATCCGGAGATCTCGAGTCACACAATGAGCCAGGGTATATTGTATGGGCACCTCAAACAGGTCTCGGGGTTCCTCTGTGGTCACGTCGTGCTGCACTTTCTGCCCATTAGAGTACAGTGCCATAAACTGTTCGAAGGTCATCTCGTCATTGGGTGGTTGGATGCTACTTGGTCAACTTCGCTGTCATCACTTCTGGCATAAGGGGCTAACCTTTGGTTTTCCTCGAGGTAGCTTCTTTATTCTGTAGACAACTTCGTTGATTTTCTTCACAATTTGGTACGGCCCCTCCCAAGATCTCTGTTTTCGTTACTCCCAGGTGTCCTCCAGTTGTACCGTCATTTAGTTCTCGTAAAACCTCGGGTCTCCTATTTCTGGGAACTACAATCTGTTTTCTGTCGTTTCCCTCCTCTGGAGTGTCCAGGACGTGCTTGAGAAGTCCATTTTCCAGGATAGTTGAGTTCCACTGAGCCCAGTACCACTTTATGTTTGGTAAGTATCGGGAAATCTCCTGCCACGTAGGTTTTCGTTCTTTTTTAAACTGTAAGGGCCTCTTCAGTGCTGCATGATCAGTTCTCAGGAGGAATCTTTTACCATAGAGGTACTTGTAGAAATGTTCTACCCCCTTTACCACCGTCAAGAGTTCCCTGCGAGTAACGCAGTAATTCCGTTCAGGCTTGCTCAAGGTCTTGCTGAAATAGCCGATGACTTTCTCCTGACCGTCTTGGATGTGCGAAAGCACAGCACCAATTCCGACATTGCTTGCGGTTTCACTGGTACTGCACCTTCCCCTCTGAGTCTAGTAAGTGGCTTGGCGAAGCAAATCCGGCTACGTACCGACGATAGTACGTGCATAACCCCAGGAAACTTCTTAACTGGTGGATATCTTTAGGTATCGGCCATTCTTGGACAGCTTTGATTTTCTGTTTATCAACAGCTACTACCTCTGCAGAAATCACATGTCCAAGATATTGTACCTCTTCTTGGAACAGCTGACACTTCGGGGCTGAACTTTAGTCCGAAACTTCGAAGTCGCTGAAACACCTCCTCCAGGTTCTTCACATAGTCTTCAAATAATCTTCCAACCACGATAATGTCGTCAAGATACACCAGGCACGTTTTCCATGAAAGCCCCTTCAACACTGTTTTCATCAATCTTTCAAACGTCGCTGGAGCATTACACAACCCAAACGGCATCACCGTGAATTGGTAAAGTCCTCAGCCGATGGTAAAAGCAGTCTTTTCTCTGCCAATAACCGCAAGTCCAGGGTGGAAAACATCTTCGATCCAGCCAGCGTATCTAGTGTATCATCTATTCTTGGAAGGGGATAGCTGCCTTTCTTTGTAGCGTTATTTAATTGTCGATAGTCTACACAAAATCGGGTCGAACCATCTTTCTTTTTAACCAAGACAACTGAAGAAGCCCAAGGGCTATTGGATTGTTCAGTAACACCTTCTTCCTCCATCTCGCGGACTATCCTGTTGGCTTCTTCTCTTTTAGCTAGGGGTAGTCTTCTCGTTTTTTTTTTAGGTTGGTTTTATCATTGTCTCTAAAACAATGTGGGGCCTTATAACTGTTTTAGTCGCACCGGTATCCAGCAGCGTTGCAGTTTGCTTCTTATTAAAGCCATCTAAAAAGACACTGTTAATGTGTTTGCTTAGTGAAGCGACATAAGCATTGATAGTTGGGGCTTGTGGGCTACAGGTCGTCGAGCAAGTTCCACCTGCCAATAACCGCTCTTCAAGTCCAGAGTGAACAACATCTTCGATCCAGCCAGCGTATCTAGTGTATCGTCTATTCTTGGAAGGGGATAGCTGTCTTTCTTTGGTTTAATTGCCGATAGTCCACGCAAAATTGGGTCGAACCATCTTTCTTTTTAACCAAGACAACTGGAGAAGTCCAAGGGCTATTGGATGGTTCAATAACACCTTCTTCCTCCATCTCGCGGACTATCCTGTCGGCTTCTTCTCTTTTAGCTAGAGGTAGTCTTCTCGCCGACTGTCGAATAGGCTGAGCGTCCCTCGTATTGATTTTATGTTTCACCAGATCAGTTCGCCCTCTTTTTTCTTTCCCTACGTCGAAGATATCCTGGTAGTTTCTAACAATGTCCCTCAATTTTGCGTTTTGGTTTGGTTTCAAATTCTTGGATGAATCGGTGATGAGTCTTTCGAGTTCCTCAGGCAGTTTGCCTGGTGGAATTTCTGCATGCTGTGTGCTTCTGACTACAAACGAACCGAACAATGGTCCAAAGTTGTTCCTTTCTTTAGCACAACGGAGTAATAATTCAAGTTCATTACTCTTACTGGCACAATATCACGAAACAAAGTCTTCCCCAGTGCGACTCCTCTGCCTACATTTCCGTCGTTAAGTTCGGGATTAAACATCATCAATGTTCCCGCTTTAGCTTCGCCATCTAGGCAAGCATCTACGATGATTTCAGCTCTTTCCGGAACATTTACGTCCTCTGCCAGGATTGCTCGAAGCAGTATGTCATCTTTCCCATGAAGCACGACTTCTTCGTCATTCACTCGCAGAATTCCTTCTTTGAAGTTTAATTGGAATCCCTTGGAGCTCATGACATCCATTCCAATGATTACTTCGTCTTCGATGTCTGCCTCTAATGCCCGATGTAGGAAGGTTGTGTTTCCCAAGGTCATTTCAACCTCTATTTCACCATGGACTTTCGCTGCTTCTCCTGTCGCTGTTCGCATTTGCCATTTTGTTGGTTTTATCATTGTCTCTAAAACAATGTTGGGCCTTATTACTGTTTTCGTCGCACTAGTATCCAGCAGCATTGCAAATTGCCTCCTATTAATAAGGCCATCTACGAAGACACTGTTAACGTGGTTGCGTAGCGAAGCGACATATGTGTTGGTAGTTGGGACTTGTTGGTTACAGGTCGACGATCGTCCCTTTATATTGACCTTCTTTAGTTTCCCCGACGAGGAAGTCTGTACTCCGTTGCTCTCCTTGCAAGGACTCTGGACATGTTCTACCTTACGACACTTCCGACATCTCACGTGTCTTTTTCCGGTAAGGACTTCTTCTATTATTTTTGCAGGCATTTTTCACAGCCTCGAATTCTAGCGCTCGAGCAAGTGCATTCACTAATTGAGTCGGTCGAATTAGTGTTAAAGCTTATCTGGCTTCGTTGCCCCGCAGTCCGTCCAAAAACGCTTGTACTGCTAACCTTTCTATCACACTTTCCGGCGTGACTGGATAGGCAAGGTGAACCAGTCGGGCAATATCAGCTTGAAACTCTTGTATGGATTCATTCGATTTCTGATAACTATTTTTCAGTTGGGAGTGATAAACGTGCTACAAATGGATTTGTCCATACCTCAGTTCTAAGTGTCTGACCAGTTGTTTGTAGTCTTCTTGCTCAGAGGCATTCAAGGTTTGCAAAATATCTGTAGCATCCCCTCTTAAGGCGAGGGTTAGTGCTATTGCCTTCTCCTGTGCCGACCATCCATCTGACTTTGCCGCAGCCTCGAATTGTCGCCTATTATTAGCCCATGACTATTTTCCATCAAATTGAGGTTTCATTTTGTGTCTTGTCTCCTCAAGGCCAATTTTCGAATCCACTACTGCTGGACAGTTTCTGCTTTCGGTTTTTGATTGTGTTTCTCCCATTTGTATTGTGACTACCTGTTCTTTTATTTTGCTGATCTCACCCTCCATTATCTGTTTTAGCTCTTCTATCCGAGCCTCATTCTCGACTATTTTCTCTTCGAGCATTTCTGAATTTTCCTGAGTCATGCTTTTCAAATTTTATTCTAAGGATTTAGAATTTTCGTGTAATTTCTGTAGCTTATCTTCCAGACTTCGAATTTTCTAGTAATTTGTTTTCTAGGGCTTTAGAATGTTCTTGTAATTTTTATACTAATTTGTCTTCTAGGGTTTGCGAATTTTCATGCAATTTCTGTTGCTTATCTTCTAAAGACTTAGAATTTTCTAGCAATTTATCTTCTAGAGCCTCTTTCATGATTTTAGAATTATCTTGTAATGTTGGTAGCTTATCTTCTAAAGTCTTTTAATTTTCTTCCATTTTCTTTAATAGCATACTCATGTCCCCATTACCAGAAACTTCAAACAAATATGTATTGGGATCGTTACCTTCATTTATTAGGTCATCTCGTAGTCGTTGTATTAATTCCCTTTTCTTCCCACTAATTTCTAAATCCCTTTCCTCAAGTTCTTTTTTTATGTCCGTCACTTTCAATTCACTCACCGCTTTGAACATTGTTAGTCTATTTATTTATCACTTCAAAAGTTCTACAAATGCACCGAACACCTGACACCACTGTAATGTTTTTATTTTCACACACGGGTTCTGTTCAGTTCTTGGATTTATTTAAAAACACAGTGGAACTCACTCTAATTTATTTCCACTACTTTAACATAATTTATATTCACAGAACTATTTACATTTATCTTAACTATACAATACGACCGTCGAAAAGGTGGAGCCAAACTATAGTTATACAGAGTAGATATTTGCGTTATAGAACGGAGAATAATTAGTTATACAAAAGTCTTTAAAAATTGTCAGAAGCAGTTTAGTATACAGGATGGTTGAAATATAAGATGGAGTATAATTACAAGGCGTTTTAAAAACGTTATATAGTTTGGAACATAAGTAGTTGCTTAGACAAGGTGTTTGAAGTAACGGTGGAGTAAAATTATTGTTATTCAGGATGTATCAGAAATTTGTTATATAAGCATAAGCAGTTAGGATATTTGAATTATAGGACCTAGAACGGGATATAATTATACACATGGTTTTAAAAAAATAGAAGCAGTTGAATATACCGGGTGATTTAAATAAACGGTAGAGTAAAATTATAGTCATAAAATGTGGTTTAAAAAGGTGAATCTTGTTATATAGGGTAGACCATGAGCAGTTGCATAAATGGAATACTAGATATATGGATCGAAGTAAAATCATTGGTATACAGGAATAATTTTAAACAATAGAAAAATAAAAAGAGTCAATAGTGTGGAGAGGGTTTGTACTTATACAGAGTGGTTTTAAAGATATCAGGACCTATGAAATATTGTGTTGAGTTGAATTATAGTTGTACAGAGTGATTCAGAAAATGATAGACCAATAAGTTATATAGGAGTGAACAGTACACAGAAGCATATACAGTGTGGAAGAATAGAGTGGATTAGTTACATTTATAGAAAGTGGTCCAAATAATAAAACAAAAAGTTCAAATAAATTTAGAAAATATATACAAAGAATAAAAATTAGAGAGGGGGAAAAAGTGAGAGAGATAAGAATACGCTAAAATTTTCAATTGAATTGTACCTTCATTAAATCGGATAAAAACGAAGATATGTCTGAAAATAGTGATTGATTGCACACCGTTTCTAAACCGTTTTTATTTCAAGTCAGCTGAAGTCGGTTCTTTTTTAAAACAAAGAATTACATTTTAGTTTTTTCTTGTATAACTTGACAATGGTGGGAGGTAGCATAATTGTTCATCAAATGGTGGAATGGACTCTAAAATATGTAACTTTTTTCCATTTTATTATGTTTTTGTCTTATTTCTTGATATCAATTACCATATTGAAGTAAAAATAAAGTATTAAATTTACATGATACAATATATAAAACTAGTTTTAATACAGTTCATCATAATTTGTATTTATATACACTCATTCTTAATAGTAATCTCAAGTATATAATCCATTGATAAAATCATACACTAGACTTTTGAATTTAGATAAATAATAACAGAATTTGCTGTCATATTCCAAAATTTATGAAGCTGGGTTATGAGGTATACGATCTAATGCCATAGTTGTACCGTGGCGAATCGAGGAAAAGTTATGACTTTACTGCCCACTATTTCAGATCATATACCTTAGCTCTATCGGATTATTTAGTCTACTATCTACTGGTTATAAATATTAATTATTTTTTCCATTTAGTATACTTTATACCGGTTGTTCAAGACCACATGTACACCCCAAATAAGATGCCACCAACTTATTTTTTTTAACCTGACAATGTTTGCACAGGTAAAGGTATGCTCTATTGATTGGACGCAAAATACACACGGTTTAAACCTGAAGTTGTTTAAACAGACCGGAAGTCGATTTTTTTTATTCTACGTTGAAAAGTATAATTTTTTTCAGGAATCTTTTAAACGTATTTTTAGTCCTCTGCAATACCTTAGGTAAAAGAAAATCCTAATAAGACAGCTATATTTGCAAAACAAACAAAATACGACTTTAACCAAGATTATTAACATTTTTCTTGAGCGAGATATTCCAAACTTGGATTCGGAGTCTACGTAGAAGGTTTATTAAGGCAGACTATTCACTGTCGGTACTAACCGAAAGTGGAAACTTACTCCCAGAACTTCGCAAAAAACATACGATATTTCGAGACAAAGTATTCTTCTTTACAACGCTTACTTTAAATAGTCCGAATCCAAGTTTGGAATGTACATATATCGCACAAGAAAAACGGACCGCCGCTTAGAATTTCCCAATTCCGGAAGAAACCAGAAGTGAATATTGTTTTATTTTAAATAATCTCTGCTGAAGAGTTTATACCAAATTGGCGAAATTTTTACTAGTTTCAGCATTTTCACTTTGAACTGTATATGTTGTCAACGTTTGACAATGGCGGGTTATTAATTAGTGACATTAATCTCAATTATAGGAAAAATTAAATCTATTTGATCAATGTATGTTTTTTAAATATTTTATTCAGAACAGAAACTTTGTTTTCAGACAATATCATGAAGTGTGTTCGAGAAGATGGTACAAGTATTTATAAACTAACGGATTTTGGCGCCGCCAGAGAACTTGAAGACGGGGAACAGTTCCAGTCAATTTACGGCACTGAAGAATATCTTCATCCTGACGTATACGAAAGGGCATTTCTTACGAGAAGAGAGAAAACTTTTGATGGCACGATCGATTTGTGGTCCCTAGGAGTCACCTTATATCATCTAGCTACGGGCACACTACCTTTTAAACCATTTGATGGCAGACGTAATTTGGATAAGAGAGTAATGTATAAAATCACATCTGGCAAAGAAAGTGGGGTAATATCAGGTATACAAAGAGAAAAGAATGGATTAGTTGAATATCAAAAGGAATTACCAAAAAACTGTTTATTGAGTAGCAATCTACGGAAAGTAATAACACCTCTATTGGCAGGTCTCATGGAGGCCGATTTAAGTAAAACATGGGGTTTTGAGGAATTTTTTGTACAAGTGGAAAATATTCTATCTAGAAAACCTATACATATATTTTATGTAAATAAGATTCAAATTTTTACTTTATATGTGCCTTTAAATCAAACTTTTCAAGAGTTTGAAGAATTAATCATGGAAGAAATAGGTGTTACAACTGCTAATCAGATATTTTTGTTTAAAAATAGAAGTTTGATTGTTGAAAATGTTTCGGATATACCAGTTACCAAACCAGAGGATCCATTATTTTTATTTGATAAAGATAACAATGACATTGCAATAACTGATGAAGAAACTAGTCTTTTTTTCTCAAAATTTTCGGCGAATGCTTCAGTGGACGCTGATGCCCTACACTGCGCCCGCTACCTTAAAATCGGTTATGATTTCAAACGTAAAATTCAAAAATATTCTTTGCACTGTAGATTAATTTTGGAAATTGTTGATAATTTCACTAATTACCTTGATTATGAAACAGCTGGCTTACTTTCAAAAGCTCATTGTCTTGAAGAGAAACTTGTTTTATTGGAAACAATTTTAAAGTTTCTAAATAAACAACCTGAAAATTCATCAAACAAATTGATCAGTACTCTTCACAGTATTACTTCATTACAACAAAGCAACTATCAGGCTAGTGTTGATTGGAAAGGAGTAACAAAAGATGTAGATGTTTCCTATATGACTCGATCTGTTGTTGAAACAACAACATTTATTGATTTACTGAATAAGTGTTACAATCAGCTAAAAAATTATGTGATTACAAAGACACTGTCACGTAATGAAGAGAAACTGCACCATCTGGAAAAGAAAAAATCGTATCATTTGTTGTTTAAAATCCAGAAATTGTTAAGGGACGCAATACGACCGCTGCATAAGAAACTTGTTGAAAACTGTGGCGATTGGTACAAAATTGCGCAAACAAATTTTGTGAAACTTGAGATATTGAGAGGTGATCTTGTCGAAGTGGAACAAACCTTACATGTCCTTAATGAAAACTTCCAATCATATGTTGTTAATAACAGCCTAAAAGAGCTTAATTTGAAAACGACTCTGCGTCAAACTCACAATATACTGACAGAATGTAAATCAAGGGAAAATTATCAGAAATTGATAGAGACTTCTGACAATTTGGTAAATGAACTTGCCAAGCAAAGTATGGAAATGGAACGCTATCTTCACAGTTTGGAATAAGAAAAAAATATATCTAATATTATGATTTCTAGTATTCACGATTATTTTTGTATATTGCTTAAAGTGCTAGAATGATAATTTTCTTCAAATTAGCTTGTAACAAACAGTGGGTAGATGGTACATCAAAAGACTTGGACCTTTTATCGTTCAATCATGTTAGAGTGAAAAAATTATTTATTTTTTTAATTTAAGAGTATTTCTGCTTTAATTAGTAATGGGGACTCTAATTAAATATAATAAAATCATTTAATGTAATTGTATTAGAATTCGGCTGTTATAATGCAAAGGAAAATCGTATGAAAATAAGAAATGATTCAGAACTACACATATTTACCTTGGTAGCAAATTTTACAGTTTTAGTGTTAACATTGCTTTTTTGTTATCTTGGCAGATTCCCTGAAATTCACATTCATTTTTCTAGTGACATTTCATTTCTTAACAGAAATAACCTTATTATGTTAACATATTGTTTAAAATCTTTATATCTGATAGATAAAAGGAATTATTATGGGACTAACGAGTATCATCTGTAAAAGTATCATTAGCAGATTTAAAAAATTATGCTCAACAAATCACGAAGCAACGTGTTTTTTAAGTCCAATGTTTCAATTTGTCATTTCATTTTAAAAGCATTTATGTATTATATTATTCATACATTGTATATTAATACTTAAATCGTTATTAAATTATTGTTTATCAAAGATGATTTCCCAAAAACTCTCTGTTAAGTACTAATTTACAAAATGTAATAGTACCCCCGTTGGTTGGTCTTATGGTGACTGATTTAAATAAAAATATGAAGACTGAAAAGGGTTTTGTTGTGAGGACAATATCCTGTCAAGGATACAATATACATATCTTTTATGTAAACAGTAGTCAACTTTTTACTTTATAGGTATTTTGTATGAACCTTATCAAGATTGTATTTTTCTGATTTATTGAAAAATATACACCACAGATGCCACAACTGTCTTTCAGAAAACAACCTTATGAAGAGTTCAAAGCAGTAATCATGAAAGAAACAGGTATAACGTGAATCATATGAGAAAATATCTTGAAGATACCATTGACCAAACCAGAATATCCATTTTTGTTTGATAACTTCATGTTATACACTGTCCACGCTAGCTCAAAATCGGTTATAATTGCAAAAGTGAAGTTCAGAAATGTTTTAGAAGTTAATAACTACTGTATAATTACCTTAATTATGAAGCAACTGATTTATTTGAAAAAGCTCAATGTCTTCAAGAAGAAAAGCAAAAGTCACTCTAAAGCTGTCCGAAAAGAATTAACAAAAGGCGAAGATGATTCAGAAATTGTTAAGAGGGCGAAGTACGACCGTTGCGAAAGAAACTTATCGAAAATTGTGGCGATTGGAACAAAATTGCTCAAACTAATTTTGTGAAACTTGAGATATTGATAGGCGAACTTGTCAAAGTGGAACATGTGCTTAATGAGGATTAGTAATATGTCGGTAATAACAACTTGAAAGAGCATGAATGTTAATCCAGAGAAAATTATCAGAAACTGATCGAGTTCTGACGATTTAAGAAACCATCTTTCCAAGCAAAGTCTTGAAGTTTAACGCTATCTTCGCAGTTTGGACTAAGAGAAAATAGTTCATTATTTGGTATATGTTCCCTAAATGATATAATGACACTTTTTCTTCAAGTGAGATTGTAAAAATGTTAGGAATATGCGACATCCAAATATTTGCATCTTTTGGCGTTTCATTTATGTTATAACAGAGTGAAAACAATTTAAGATTTATGTCACATATTTTTATCAATTTAAGAGTGGTTATGTTCTAGTTAATAATGGGTGCTCTAGGGAAAATTATTTATTGTACTTAACTTGTGCTGTGTTAAGTGGAATTATAATAGAATGAGGCTGTGTTATCGCAAATAATGAAAATTAATAATGTATGAAAAGGGAAACGTTTAGTATCATACCGAAGTGCAATTAATTTTAAAAACATTAATGATTCATACATATTTCAGTGTATATCACTCATATAGTATATGTGATTAATTCATTAAATTTTTTGTTTGTCTCATTCGAAATACAAACTATTTGTTCCTAAGAAGATAACTGCGCGATTTTTCACTTCCGTTGTTGATCTGCCAGTTTTTTTTTAGCTCGAAATTTATTCTAAGAGTTAACTGTGTTCTACACTGTAGATAGATATTGGAAGTAGTTGATAATTCCGTTAACTGTGAGAAACCTGATTTATTACTTGAAAGGGCTCAATATATTAAAAAAAAATTGTTTTAATGGAAATTATTTTAAAGTTTCTTAAAAACAATTGTAAAATTCATCCAAGAAATTGACCGTGGCAGTAGTGTCCGACCGCCGTTCAGATTTTGACCAAAGCCGATTGTTCGGCCGTAGCATTCACATTGGCCGAAGCCGAAGATTTTAATATACTGTGTGTCTGCTTAAGTTCGCACCATACGGGAAACTTTTTTATTATAGGTTTTATGAAAAAAAGTTATTCTTTATAAAAAGTTCTGCATGGTCTTAAACCTAAAATGTAACCATCACATATTAATTTTTTTCAGTCGTTTATAAAGTTTGGTAGAAAATATGAATTTGGCTTAAGGGTAAAGTAAATTAATTTTTGAAAATATCGGAAACTTTTTCGATGAAAATTTGATAATCTTTACGTCTCTTAACCTCCATGTTGCATTATTTTGATGATGCATTAAAATAATTGATCATACCAAAATTATTTATTTTACAATAATTATCAACTACAGAATACAGTGCTAATAATGTTAATTGCATAACAAGCGTGTAATACTTTTATCATCAAATTACTATTGCTTCAACGTATCCGCCTTCTCTTACAATACAGGTTTCCGTTCTAGAAGAAAATCCCTCAATACATTTCTAATTATATTCGGAGTTATACCCTCAATTGTTTCCGTAATAATTGTTTCCAAATGTTCTAAGTTTGTGAATGGCCTGTATTGATATACTTTTTCTTTTAAATAACCCCATAAGAAAAAATAGAATGGGGTTAAATCTGGCGACCTAGCTGGCCAAAAAATATCGGAATGTCTATGAATTAACCTTCCATTAAAGATGTTTTCCAGGTATTGCCTTACTTCCATTGTGCTATGACATGTTGCGCCGTCCTGCTGATACCATACCTGTTGCCGTTCATGTCTTGGAAGGTCACGAAGAAAATCATGCAACTGATTTTGTAAAAAATTTAGATATCGCTGAGAAGTCATAGATTGTCGAAAAAAAAGGGTCCTATTATTTTATCCTTGTAAATGCCGCACTAAACGTTAGTTTAAAAATAATATTGATTGCGATTTTTAACCGGAAAGTGAGGATTGGAGTTACTCCACCATCGACAATTTTGTGAAGACACTGTTCCATTAGACGTAAATGTAGGTTCGTCAGAATAAATTATTTTCCTAACCAAAAAAGGATCGTCTTCTAGCTTTCCTTGGATGAGAAAACAAAATTCTAGTCATCTGTCGTAGTCTCCTGGTTTTAAAGTATAGATATATTGTGGTTTATATGGATGAAATTTGCTATCTTTAAAAAAAATGGATATTGTATTTTTACCAACTTCATCTGGTAGCAAAGATGTCCTTTTTCGCAGAGACAATTTAGGGTGTTCCACTGCAGATAACATTACATTAAACTTCATGTCCTCACTTGCAACAGGTTTCCGACGTTTGTTTGTGAATTTATTATTAACATCTTCACATGATTTGAATTTTTCCATAATTCTCATTACTGGTGTATGGTGTATATGTTTCCCTGGATGTCTGTTGTTAAATATTTCAGCTGCTTCACGATAAGTTTTATAATTCTCATCAATGATTAACACAATTTCTACTTTTTCTTCCACACTAAATATCACCGGCATGTTAACAAACTATATTTGACGTTCACCGTCAAACAATTCTTGTTGTCAACAAATCATTTGTAAATCAGCGCATCCTAGATTTCACGTTACATTGGCTTTGTCATTGTAGATTAAAAAATACATTTAATTGACTGTAATTGCATATTTGAACGTACTTTTCAACTCTAAACAACTTTTCCTAATAACAATTTTCGATATTGTCAAAAATAAAGGTACTTTACCCTTGAGCCAAATTCATATTTTCTAACAAACCTTATAAACGACTGAAAAAAATTAATATGTGATGGTTACATTTTAGGTTTAAGACCATGCAGAACTTTTTATAAAGAATAACTTTTTTCATAAAACCAATAATAAAAAAGTTTCCCGCATGGTGCGAACTTAAGCAGACAGACACACAGTATATATATGTATTTCTTTGTTGAAAAAAACTCCACAGATATTTGACTGGTTATTCTTGAATTAGGCAATCACATAACACATATAAAGTGCTGTTAACAGTTTTTCATTTCTTAATAAATTATAGAGAGTGTTTAAAGTGGAAAAAAATAGTAATTTTGAATGTTTTAGTAATATTTTGGCAAACTGTAGTATCAACTATAAGTGTGTTTTACACGCATTTTTAAAATCTACAATCTGAGATGTTGAACGACCGAATTGGTTAGAGTGACTTATTTTTGCGAAATACTAAAAAAAATTCTTTCATAGCTGTTTTATTTTATGTTATAGCTTTGAGTCCTTCACAGAAATATTCATTTTAAATCATAAATAACTCATCAATATTTCAACTTCATGGCTTTGATGGTTTCCAAGCACTAGTGATTTTTTTCGTGGGCATTTCATTGTACGTGATGTTTAAAATACTACTAATTATTTATTTAACAATTCTTCAGCATAACGCGTCAGTTTAAATTTCATTTGAATTTGATTTATTCTCTGCAAATTCAGTTTAAGAGTTTGTATGTCAGTCTTCGGCATTGGAAACTCAACCAGCAAAGCCATGAAGTTAATTTTTTAAACAATTAATTAAGTCATAAAATAGAAACTTTTTTCAGCTTCAAATATATATCATTTTACACAACAGCTATGGGCTATTGAAATGATATAAAAAACCAACTGTAGATACTAACTTTTTTTAATCTAGCTGAAGAATCATAAAAATGTAGATTATATTTAAAAATTTGGCCCTTTCAATTATTCTTAATTAGTAATAAAAAAAATGTTATAAACACTTATGTGTGATACGCTGTTCTTTTTGTTGAATTATTTTGTATTTTATCTTTAATTGGCCAGTTTCGTCAAGTTTGTCTTAACAGGCGTTTCATTGACAAAAATTAAAGCAGTTCTATCGAATAATTTAAGTTGCACTAATCAATGACCAGAAAGGTAATAATGAATATTTCAATTCAGATTTAATTAGTTTATTGCATTTATGGATAATGTTGAAAAATATGGGTCCTGTCATTTGAAAATATGAAGTTATTACTGTTCGAAGTTTTTGTTACTTTGTATTTGTTCCGTAACGCTCCATCTAATTAACAACTTAAATTTTACTATAGTACAATTCTCAGGTCTTAGCTGCAGCTGCTAAATATTTTAGTCTTTTTTTTGAAGTTGTGAGGTATACTTTCGGTTGCATTGTAGATTTTTTCATGTAAATTAAATTAATTATCTCGTCTAAGACATACAAAATGTTTCCGACTACTTTAAGTTTCTGAGTTCTATGCCAATTCGTCCTAAAATTGCAATTCCATTAAAATAACATAGGTACTGCCAACTTCAGTATAATAATAATAATATTTTAGTTGAGATAATTACTAAGAAATTTTTGGTCTCTAATACCAAAGAAGCAATTTTTCATTGTACTCTAACCAAGTTTTTTTTTGGGAATTATGTTAAATATGTAATTTGTTATAACTTTATAATAATTGATATTGTTTAAGCATTTTTTTGGGAAATAACACCAGAATTCACTAAATTACTAAATATTTCCAAATGTTTCGGGGTCTAGATCAGACCCCGTTGTTAATGGCAAATAATCTATTAAGACAGGCACAATTCTAAAATTTAAAATGTTTGACAATATTATATGTTTATTGTCAAACATTTTAATGATGAATTTTAGAATTGTGCATTTTTTTCATAAATTCTTTACAGTTGACCACGGGCTCTGACCTAAACCCCGAAGCGTTTGGAAATATACAGTAATTTAGTGAATTATGGTATTAAATCCCAAAAAGGATATTGATAAACTATGCCACAACTACCCTTCAGGAAACAACTAAATACTACCTTGTCTATGTACTTCTTGGGAAATAACACCACAGTTTAAAGAAAATTGCTGTATATTCCAAACGTTTCGGGGTCTAGGTCAGACCCCGTTGTCAATGGTTAAGAAACTATGGATAAGAAAGGCACAATTCTAAGAGGTAAATTAAAATATTTTAATTTAATTAATAGGCACAATTCTAAGAGGTAAATTAAAATATTTTAATTTACATATTAATTAAATTAAAATATTTTAATTTACCTCTTAGAATTGTGCCTTTCATATCCATAGTTTCTTAACCATTGACAACGGGGTCTGACCTAGACCTCGAAACGTTTGGAATATACAGCAATTTTCTTTAATGTGGTGTTATTTCCCAAGAAGTACTTAGACATGCCACAAATATCGTTCAGGAAATAAATACTACCTGTCTAAGTAAAATTAAAATGTTTGTTTTTATTCCGTAGTAAAAGGGTTGTTTTAAACGAATTTATTAACATTATAAAATCAATTCGTATTAGAAAAAAATGGTTCTCAAAAAAGTTTGCACCAATTTTATTGGACTTCTTAAATGTGTTGAACTCATCTTTCGAACAAATAATACCATCTCATATTGTGTTTCCCAAAAATGAAATAAATAGTTGTGAATCTTTCCCAATCTATGCTCCCAGTTTCAAATTACTACCTCAATATGTAACAATACATTAAAATTAAATGTATGCAGACTGATTTTTTTTCATTTATTATTTTCTGCACTTGATTGAAGTGAGCCGGGTAATTATTTTTAATCCTTTTTGTATCATAATAGTTACAGTGTTGCTTATTCTATCATTTGCTACTTTTTTAAGCAACGAATTTAGTTTTTTAAGCAGCAAAGTTCCTTCAATGGTGCTATGTAAAACATATATTATCTAATGTATGTAAAATAAATATATTTTTCGTTTCAAACTGTGCCAATTTTAAAAATTCCTTTAAATTTACTAAATATCAAAATTAACGTACATTAGTGAGAATTGAATGAAGTACTTAATATAAACATTATATTCATGTGCCTTAACCAATAACTTGGTACAAATTTATTTTTATATATATATATATATATATATATATATATATATATATATATGATAAGTATATCGAAAATATGCATATAGTATGTAATTTTATTCAATTAGTTCATGATTATAAATGTTTTTTTTCATGGAATGTAATTATTTGAATAATCCTTTTTATATTTCTATGTGCCATTCATTATACAAGTATAATAGAATTATGTTAGATTTGTTAAATATGTGCATTATTAAATTTAATAGTTACAATATATTATGTTATTTAATTACAAATTTTCCTCAGAACATAAAAGAACGAGTCAAATGTATATCTTTATTATCCTTCAGAAAAAATCTCAGATGACCGATATTTCGCATAGAAAAGATACATAAAAATTATTAGATTAAACCAAGCTTGAGTGGTTGAGTATTTATAAATCTTGTAAAGGGTTTCTTGTCATATATAGATTGACAAAGTAAAATTTTAGCAAGATTCCTGTTTTTTTTTGCCAAGAAAACGTAAATACTGTTTTATATGTTACAGATTTGGCGACACTCCAATTACTAATAGACCGTCAGCTGGTGACGGATTTTGGTCCGCTATTTTCTCGCTTCTGGCTTCTAACGCGGTGGTGGTTAAAAAGTGTGTTATTGTTGAATACAATTACGCGAAATTTGCGGGAAAAAAGTGTGGGTAACATAGGAGAAAATCGTTTTCCATTTTTCTGTAAAAAAACATGTTTGGACCAATTTTCTCGCTTCTGGCTTGTTGACTAAACGAATTCTATTATGCAACCAAGCATCAAAATACGATTGACATGAATGGCACCTGTGGCTAAATGGTTCAAAAAACGACGAGATCCTGTAACAAACGTTGTAATATGTCGTCATTTTCTCGCTTCTGAAATTGGAAGTATGAAAGTTGGCATAGTGCCCATAAAAAATTGCCATAAGGTTTGTGAATGGCTAATGGGTGTCCATAAATTACGTGAGCTCAGAATAGGCGGGAAGGGGTCCAATGGAATCTCATCAAATCTCATTTAAATCAAGGGGCGATAATAGAAAAATCTTCAAAAAATATAAAATATTACAGATATTAAAAAATATATATTTTGAGTGTTCATTTTGCCCGCTATAATAAATCTCATGGCTATTAATATATATCATTTAGTACGAGAGTAATATAAAAAAAAGAAATAAAATGGTTCGGGTATTTTAAAGAAAAAACAATAGTATAGGCAACGTGTGTTGTGGACGAAAGTTTGGAGTGGATAGACGAAGAAAACGTTGACGTTTCCAGTGACTGTCTTCCTGCTCTATCAGAAATCCCAGATGACGTGTCCAATTATTTCGATCAAAAAAGTACACGAGTCTCCACGGATTGAGTACAAATTAAAAAAAGTTTTTTTTTTACTTTGAATTTTATTTAATTTGAATAAATTAATTATAGTATACCTGAGAATTTATTATTTTCCCGAATAATAAAAATAAATTAAGTTTAAAATATTTTTAGGTTTAATTTCACGTAAGGGGAGGGGGGCTCGAGGCAAATCTCACTAAATCTCACCTAAGGGCGAGTCTAAACTGACCGAAAAGAGCTCACGTAATTAATGGATGCCCCCTAAGTAAGGTTAAGGACCGGAAAATCTCAACGCTTTTTCTGACATTTTTATGTTTCTTCTGGTTTTTGATTATATGATCTTTATGATGAGTTGAACGTAATGGTGTAATTGCCATAAATGTTGACCGTGGCCGAACCTAAGCCAGAAGTCTTAAACATGCAAAAAAGAAAATTGCCACCATTTTGTTTTTCATGCCGTTTGGCATACGACTAAAGGAGGTGCCTTGAAATCGAAAATAATTTAATAAACTCAAAATAAATTATAGAAATTTAATAAGTCGAAGTCAGCTTGACAATAAAAATTTCTGTGTTTTTCATTTTTATAATGTATATAAGATCTAAAAAATAATAAGTTATCCAAACTTTTAATTTATTTAGTATATAGAGGGTGAGTTAAATGGTTTTACTGGCCCAATTTAATGACACTTTCGGATTTTTGTAAAAAGTCAAATCCCTCTAGCTCCTCTGTTTTTGATTTTATAAAAAAGTGTAAATATTAAAATTGAAGGGAATTATATCCCGAATGAATATGATTGTCATGTCCTCGCTTGCGTGATAGCTCTCGTTTTCGAGATATGACACAAACTTATCTTTTTTTGAATGGAAACCATAGTTGGCTATGACCTCAAAAAATCGGACATTTTTAGAGCTTTTCAACGATCGATAAGTTATTCTAACGAGTTATGGAGTTATTCAGGTAATGAATAATACTTTGACATTTGAGGAGTTATAACAGGATGACAAGTTTTCGTGATAAAATGGAATTTTCTCTCATAAAAATTATTTACACTTTTAACGTAGGTAAGAGCCATGTAACAGATATGGATCTTTTTGTTCAAATTAACGAAGCACTTGGCAATGTAAATCAAAATCCATCTACACCAACTCGTGAGATTGCGGCAGAAGCTGGCACATTGCAACGAACTGTAGTTAAGGTACTGAAAGCTCACAAGTTCCACCCGTACAAACTTTCAGTTTCTCAAACTTTGCATGCTGGTGACGACATGTGCCTTGACAATCCACAATTTCCATTAAAGGTGTTATGGTCAGATGAAACTAGATTTATAGAGTTAACAAAGACGACCCCAGATAAAATTTGGTTTTAATGTTTGGTGTGGTATCATAGGGTCTACTATTCTGGGGCCTTTTATCTATGACGAATCACTTACTGGGGAGCGCTACTTGCATTTCTTGCAATACACTTTTCAAGACATGTTGCATAATTTGAATTTGAGAACTCGTTTAGAAATTTAGTGGTCCCAACATGATGGAGCACTGCTCATAACTCGTTATTAGTAAGACAACACTTAGATAATATCTATCCAAACTCTTGGATAGGAAGAAATGACCCACGCAAATGGCCACCCCGGTCTCTCGATTTGGCAGTTATAGACTTCTATTTATGGGGTGCGCTAAACAAACAAAGTATACAAAAGAAAGTATGAGACAGTTGGTGACCTAAGGGAGGCGGTATTACAAGCAATTGTAGAAATTGATAGGCGGTCTGTGAGAAAAGCGGTAATGTCAATCTTAAAAAGATGCAATTTTTGTCTAAATAACAATGATGGACTTTTCGAACATAAACTGTAACCATTATTATGTACTTTAATTTCTTAAGTTTTTAGTAAGTACCTACTTATTTAGTTTTTTTCGTTATATCTGATATACCTAATAAAAAAATCGTTCAATGTTTTTTGGAATAGTTATTAATAAATCAATCTATTTCATGGCTAACTACGTTAAAAGTGAAAATAAGAGAGAAAAGCATCCAAAACTCCCTTATTTTTTTTTGAATAACTATATCGAGTATTATATTGTTGAAAAGCTCTAAAAATGTCCGATTTTTTGAGGTCATAGCCAACTATGGTTTCCATTCAAAAAAAGATAAGTTTATGTCATATCTCGAAAACGAGAGCTGTCACGCAAACGAGGACATGGCAATCATATTCATTCGGGATACAATTCCCTTCAATTTTAATATTTATACTTTTTTATAAAATCAAAAACAAAGGAGCTAGAGGGATTTGACTAAATCGACAGAATTTCGATTTTTCAAAATATCTAGTAAGCCATGACTTTTTACAAATCATTAAATTGGGCCAGTAAAACTGCAAATCTTTCCCAATTTAACCATTGCTCTATCTCCGCTAGTTTCCGAGATCACCATACTGATCATCAAAAAAACTCACCCTGTATATTGTTAATTTAGGAATTGAGAACCTCTTTGTTTTTGAAGTCGGTTCAAAAATAATGCATTGTCTGAAATTGGACTCTTACCAGAATTCATATTGTATCCTTTTTTTAATATGATTAGTATGCTATTGCAAATCTTCAGATCTGTGTAATTATTCCTCTGATTAACTAATTTCCAAGGGTGAATTAGAGAGATAACATGTTCAAAATCATTGTGCACAGGAAATACTATAGGTACATACTAATATTTCTATCATGTATTAAATGCACTGGCTAAGTATTTTTCGAAATATTGTGTATCTTGGGAATTGCCTAATAATGTTTGCAATGTTTTTGTTGTTCTATGCGCTTCTATAATACTAAATTTTTAAAAAAATTCTTATTATAATAGTTTTATTTAGCAAGTAAACGGTATAAATATGTCTCATTTTTTTAAAGTTTAGGAGTTTGGATGTTGAAGTCAGTTTATCTTTCAGTAATAGTATCGACATATCAAGACCCAGACAGCATGAAATATTTCTAAAATATTTATGCAATATTTCTGGTTTGATTTGAAACATTTCAAAATATTTCTTGAAATATTTCAGCAATATTGCTATGTCCCCGACAAAACCTCATTTGAAATAATTCATGAAATATTTCTGTAATATTTTATGAAATCTTTGTGTCATATTTCATGATATATTTCAAGCGATCTTTTGTTGTAGATATAAAAATGGTTTAAATATGTTTTAGTGAACCATTTAAAAATATTTATATAATATTTCATGTTTGTTTTGAAGTATCATAAAATATTTCAGAAATCTTCGTATTTTCGATACAACAACTTTTTAAAATATTTCATGAAATATATTGTAATATTTCATGATATATTTCAAAAGATTTGTTTGTCGTGAGCATACGAATATTTCAGAAATATTACAGTCAAATATTTTAAAATAGTGCTAAAATATTTGATGTCTAAAGTATTTTTTTAAAAATTTTCCCAAAATATTACTATATACACGACTAAAATTCTTCTGAAATATTTCATGAAATATTGGTGCAATATTTCAAGAAATGTTTCTCTAAGATTTCGTGAAATATTTCAGTAGATGTTTTGTCGTGGACATAGGAATATTGCAGAAATATTTCATTGAAATATTTCTTCTTATATTTCATGCTGTGTGGGGACAACCAATGAACTAAAGGATTATTATGCACAACGTCACATAACATACTCGAAGAGCTCAAATAGGACCAGAATTAATAAACAATTCTATCATTATTGCTAGAATCTTCGAATCGCTATTAACACGATAACAACCATATTTTAAATATTCCCCTTTGCTGATTGCGATGTCACTTTGATAACATCCGTTGATCTGAATTCTCAAGAATTAAGTAGAATATGTTATAAAGTTATTTGATATTACGGTTTAGGCTAGCCGCAAAATGAGACACAGCTTCGTGACGTGACGTGACATGAGTCACGGCGAAAATTTGTAATTCATGTAAACATATGCGACAGCGATATCTGACAATGCAGCGTGACGACGCAAATAATACTCACGGTGACCTGCGGAACGCAATATTTATACCGCAGTTTGTCACCTTTAGTGTGTTCAAAAAAAGATGGACGAAAAATTAATCGAGGCAGTGTGAATTCGTTAAGTTTTAAATGTTACAAGCCATGAAGACTATTAGGTCAAAACTCACTGTCGGACTCTGAAATGAAATCATCAAGATATGCAGAAACCGCTATACTTGACAATATGCTGTCTGTTTTGGGGTGTTCGTCGCCGTGATTCATTCATCTTGTTATGCTCGGTAGACTGCACGAGCTACTGGTCTCACGGGACCTGGGCCTTGACTCTTGAATCCGAGCTCCTTTTTTGACGTTAGCTTTCCGACAAGGGCTAATTTTTACTCAATGGTGCTGTCAATCGACATCATTTTTATTACTGGTTCAACATTATTTCCTTTTAGTGTGAGCATTTGACATACAAAAATGTATGCCACATTGCCTTGATCCTTAAAAAATAAACACAACCGCATCACTAATGAATGGCAACAATTACACCAGATGTTATTCACACTCCACACCGTCTGAGAAAACTGAAGAGTTGCTGTATGTACTCTTGTATGGACGTAAATGACAGACATTTTCACTATCTAATAAGATGACATACTTATCACTTAAATAACATTTTTTCAATATTTAATTCATCGGCAAAGTGTAGCTTAATGAAATGCTATTTTAATGCCCTTGGAAAATGTGTATCATAACATAACCTTTTCCAAATAATTGAAGACACCATTCATGCTCACTGCCCAAAATACAGAACGTCTCGGCTCAAGGATTCAATAAGGCATTTTGTACAAATCGAACTTGAAAACCTCTTCACCAACATGCCATTAGTTGAATTTCGCGACGTCAAAAAACTCACAGAAAACGAAGGTCTCATGGATAGGACGGATCTGCCAATAGATACAATAATGGATTTATTACACTATCGCCTTCCAAATGTTATTATTAGAAGACTATTGGAAGCTGGACTACCAATGGACTCCTCTTTGTCACCAACAAAGATCTTTAATGAATGGATATCCTGAAACCAACAAGGAAGGAAGAAGAAACCATGGCAGGTATTTTAATATCATATGCCTGTCTGAAAACCTCAATAGTTCATTAGGGTAAAAATACTGCAGAACCTTTTAAATACTCATCGATTTGGGAGAAATGAATCAGTAGGGAATAGCTTAAGGATCAAAATCTATCCTTGGTTATAAGTGCTTTTACTCTGAGGGTGGTTGCCACCCCATCTGGAATTTCTTATATTCAAGTTAATAAAATCCATGGAAAAATGAATGTTAAACAAAAAATGTTTATAGGTGTTTTTTTCGTCAAATTAATACTTTTCGGGTTATTCGCGAAGAGTGACAATTTGTACCAAAAAAACCTACCTTTTTAAACAGTTTTGCGCGAATAACTCGAAAAGTTAGGATTTCATCGAAAAAACTACATAAACCAAATTGTAGAATGTTTATTTACTGCTGTTGTGCTGTTCACTCAATATATACCGAGTTATGGCTTGTTGAAAGTTGCTTCTTGTTCGTTAAACGCTAAAATTGAAAAATTCAACGTTAAATAAGGGAGAATGCTATCCATTTTTCAGGGAAAAGGTATAAAATCTATTTCTAAAGTACTTGAAACATCTTTATTTTCGTAAAAGGCCTGTAGCAGAAAAATTGAGAGTTGTGACGAAAAGAAATGTTATTAGTTTTCTACCAATGTAGCTTAGTTTTTAGGCATGCAAGTCCAACACAATACCATTTTGAAGGAAATTTCAAGAGCTACAAGACCAATTTTTTTTCAAAAAGGTTGAAGTTGATAGGGCTCGAACTATCCGAACGTTAATGAAACCTTTAAACGGCTACATCTGCGTTAATTTTTGTCCTATAGAAATTAGAAAGAAAATCAAAAACGAAAATCTACAATTTAGTATTGCAACAAATGTCACATATCTCCAGTAAGTTTCGAGGTATTTTAAACGTAATTTTTTCCGAAATTGCAAAAATTCTCTTTTCACTTTTAGCTAAATTTTTTTAAAAACTGAGCATTCTAAACTGGTTAACCTTCTATGGCGTAATCAAGGGCGTACTTTGGTTTAGAGACGGGCAAAACAGAAAAAAATGCCCTAAAGAGGGGCAAATCAGGAAAAAAAATGTCTTTGAAAGAGGTGCAAATAGGAAAAAATTTTGGCCAGGGGGGGGCAAGTCAGCAAACTTATGGGAAGTTTTGTAAGCTCCCAGCAGAAATAAATAAACTGTAGAAGGGTAACAATTAATTTTAATTAGGGTCCTGATGACTAGGTTGATTTCACTGCTTTTTGCGGAAAAAATACATACTGAATATTTTCATCTAAAGTTCCCTAATTTTAAGTACTTTAGAAAAGATTTTTCGTAGAAAAATGGATCGTTTATTATATTAGTCATAGTTTTAGATTAGGTTTCCTGTGCTTAACCCTTTGCACTCGTGTCGTTATACACGATAGATTTTAGCGATACGATAAGTTTTACATTTGCGCTTGTATGTCGTCATTTAAGCGACAAAAAAAATAAAAAGTGATTTTTCACATGTGCATTTTAAATTAAGACAGTATGTAGTATGTAAGAAAATATTTTAGTGACAATAAAATTAAATTAAATACCCTTGCAATAGTGATAAAATTCGGAGTTGCTGAAAAAAGCGTCTGAATAGGGTAACAGCCTGGTTCAGTTATAGAAACTAAAAACTGTCTCATTTTGAATAAACTTAGCCTGATTATAAAAAATGCTGCATATAAAGGAATTAGTAAATCTTTATTTTCCGAACAGATCATGATATTCGTATTTCTTGGCCTACTCTGTAGATTCCTTGCCCATTCTACACTTACAATAGGCAAACAACCTACCACTACCACCTAGTCAGATGTGCACCAACTTTTGACAGTACTTCTACTACTAATAAAAAAATCTCATACCACATTGTATGTATATTATTATTTACAATATGACACATGTCTAAACCAAATTTTAAGGAGAAATTGTAAATGAATTGGAAAGTAGTGATGATCAATTTTATTTTGACTCGTATCAAAATGAATAATAAGACTGCTGTCAAAATAGTGACAGTGGTAGTTATGAAGAATACAGAGAAAATATATTGGCATTATCAATTAAATGAGAAGAATGTTGCCGTTACCAAAGAATTCAAACAGCAGTGAAGATTGGGAAATGACTGAAAGAAGGAACAATTATGGGTTCTGGGAAAACGATACTATGCGGGAAAATGTGCCACATAACATCGATTTAACTTCTGATGACAAAACTAAAGGGAAAAGAGAAAAACATAAAATTCAAACAAATATTTTAAACAGTCTATATGGCATAAGCTAGTTGAAGGATATAAGGCATTCATTGGAGGTGTCTTAAATATGGGCACATTAGCGTTAGTATGCAGAATATTGTTCCCAAAATTTCAGTGTGAAAATCCCTTTCTCTTGCAATTTATTTAAAAGAGAAGGATTTATATAAATATTCTGGATGCTTCATTTACAAGAAAAACATCCTAACGACCAGATTATTAGAGCCCGAATACGGGAAGTTATTATTTTGTTCTATCAGAGAAGACTCGGTTGATGAGTCAGTGGTGGGAATAACGGCAAAATAAACCGACTACGGGAGGAATAAATTCTGGATTTTTAGCATGATTTGATCTTCTTGGAAGTACAAGAGTCTTTGTTTTCTGAATGATAGTTGTGGCATATCTAATTTATATTTCTATGATTTCTTGGGAATAGCACCACAATTGCTGGAAAGTGTGCATAGTTTAAATACTCCAAAAGTTTCAGCGTCCAAATCAGATCCCGTTTTGTCATTGCAAACTTTTTATTTCCTTATTCTGTTGTGTTTATTTTTTATTTTACTGTAATTGATCCTGAAACGTTTGGAGTATTTGAATTATACAGATTTACCAGCATTTCAGTTCTTATTATTACAGTTGCAGTAACATCTTTTGGATAGCATTCCTGGCCGTAAAGGATGTCATATTTTTACAGAAATGCACTACCCAAGCAAAGCCGTAGGTAGCTAGCGGCAGGAGGTTATAAGGGATTCAACCCTCCACACAGAAATTTTTGGAATTTTGGGTTTAAGAATTCATTTTTAACGGATTTTTATACAAATAAATCTTTTATTTATACATTTTTATGTATCCTGGAAATACATGAACAAAAACATAATCAGTCCATCACCTGTCAAAAAAATCATGAAGGCCGAAAACCTCCTTCACCAACCTAAATAGGACGCTTATGATTTGTATTGCGAAAAACGGAGTAGCACATGCTATTTAACGCCAAAAGTTATGTTAGTCCCATACATTTTTTTCTATTTATTTTCGACCGTTTTGTCAATAACAAACAGTTTTGTTTGAGTCCTTTTAAGGGTATATTACTTCCCAAGGGTGCGATTTAGGGCACATGTTAATAGGGACTTTTAGGATTATTTTAATGAGTTCTATACACAGCAGAAGTTGGGTACCCTATATAAGAAACACCCTGTATATGGTGTTTTTTAAGATAATTATTTTTTTCGGGCGCTTTAGATATGAAGTGTAAATGCATACGTTTTATCATAAATATGCATTTAAAACGTCTCCAAAATAAACTTTGGAAACTAGTTGTTAAAATGACAGTAATCTAAAACAAGGCTCTAAAATTCCTGGCAAACATAACGGCAAATTGTAAATTTTGCCACAAAAGGGGGAAAAAAGGACTGCTATTATGTTCTAAACAAAGTGTACTCCTAACCGAGGATAATTTATTGGAGACTTTTTTCAACAGACTATGCAATTCTACAAGATATAAGATGCTAAAACATTTGTCGCGGTGCTGAGAGTGTGTGTGTGTGCCTAAATTTTCATAATTAAAATATACGGAAGCCTCATATTTTATGTAGTGCAATTTTAGTTTAACTCTTATTATTCGATGTTTTCAGATAAAATTTCCTATTAAATCGGCAAGTCAGAAGTCATATGTTCGAAGGCCAATGTTTTCGTATTTATTGAATCTGAAAAATAATTTCGAGTTGATCGGTAGACTTGACAAAAATAAATACGAGTACAGTATAATCTTCTCCAGTTTTAAATATGAGTGCAAAGGGTTTTTGAGTTAAACTTTCACCCTGAGAAGGGGTGGCAACCACAACCAGGGTAAACGCGCCTATCGTCATAAGATAGAATTTGTTACTCACCTATTGTCTACCTACTGTAACAATTTTAGGCAAATCGATGCATATAAAAAAATTATATACATCCTCGGCTACAAGCGATTTTGACAATAAACAAAGCCTGACACAGCTGTAATACGACAAAATGCATCTACAGCATACCGTGCGAGTGTGCAAGTCGAACAAAACAAATTTTGCACACCAGGTTTAGGGAGCTTCAAGTGCCTACTTAAAGGGCGGAGATAACAAAGGCGGATTATCAATTCTCGCATGGGCCGAATACCACAAAATGTCAAGGTAGTCCATAAAAAGGAGCACTGACGCAGAAGGAAGTTTACGGAATGATCATTAGTGAGTGATACCGATTAAACGACGTACAGCGACGCTGATTAGTCAACGTAACAAAAACAAAAATTTGGGGGGCGAGAGCGCATATTTTAAAATTATAATTATTACCAGTTAAAAATCTATTGTTTGCTTTTAACTACCTGGCTATATTGATTTTACTCGCCTAAATTTTAGCAATTTTACTACATTTGTCAATTTGATATTTGTGTGATTTGGTGTGGTCATGACCCCCTTCCTTGATCTGCCCCTGCCACGTAATGGATTGTATAACCTAGTAAGCATGATCAGTGACATACGGCTGGTTTCAATATAAATACAATGAATTCTCAATTCCGCACGATTCAATATATAAAATATCATTCATAAGTGTATATCGATGAATCAAAATCCCGACTTCGGGGGGGAAATAAATCGTGTATAGACGTGTGTATGTATATTGACGGTCTCGGGTAGGGGGCACGGGCCTCTAGTGCCTCCTCCTGGAGCCGCCAATAGATGATGATAGCATATTCAACGCTATCGGAACGTGAGATCTACCAGATTCAAGAGGATGTGGAAATCTAAATATACTCCGAGCAGCAAGTTACTGAAAAAAAGGTACAGTTCCAACGTTTTTTATTTTTCACATACAAAGTAACAAACTTGATTGGACTGTTTTTGATGGATAATTTTTCATTTATCTTTGGATATGATTTTCAGAAATTAGAGGGTCCTCTACAGGGGCGCTTGTCCCTTAAGTGCACTCGTGTGCTGAACCACCAAATTTAATAAACTTATAAGGTTAAAAATCAACACAAAATGTTTAATAAATATAATTTCAATAACAACGAATTTATCAAAAAACAATTTAAGCTCTAATCCAAACTTGTATTAAGACATCTATTCGCTTGAAAGAATATTTCACTGTGCACTTCGGCTAGCGCACTATATAGCTTCTATGAGATACGATATAACACGCATGCGCGTGAGATACAAGATAGTTAATGTAAACTATATGGAGGAATGGACAGATTCTCGTACGCCGCACGGAGACACCGAGCTGTGCTGATATTGACCGGATTATCCGAACGTTTGAATAATTTAAATTTTTGTTTACGTGATTTAGTTAATGGTAGCTTTGTTTTTGTTATCGTAGTCTATGAAAGAATATTTAATATACAGAGTGCGTATATGTGTGTTTACATAACTGAAAATAAGTATCAACTTTAACATTGACTATATTAAAAACAATAATAAATAGTTTCAAAACAAATTAGATATAAAATTGGCTGGTCCACCTAAGCCATATCTTAATTGAAAACAAGAGTGCAAAATGAAAAATAAAGTATTTACACGAAGTTTTAAAATTGAAATTTATAATAAAAAGAAATGGTTGTGTGGATGTGATCGCATCAATAAATTATTTTGTTTACCTTGCATTATTTATGGCGGGGAATTCATTTGGACGGAAACTGGAGTGAAGGATTAAAACGTTTCTTAGAAGTACGATGTCTCAGGACTGGCTAAATGCTCTTTCTGTGCTTAGTATTGAAAAAATATAGTCAATCAATGCCAGACTTCAATAAAAAGGTCATTGAACATTTCGCCTTCGAAAAAAGTCGACGAATATTTTAATTAATAAAAAATAAATGCAGTATTAGCAAAGCTATGGTGTGTTTTGTTGCATCTTTGAATCCCAATATTTGACCAGTAAAGTGCACCACCAGTTTCATAATCAACCAGCCGCCACTGGTCCTATATCTTAGGAAGGAGAAATAGTATAACAAAATTGTGTCAAACTAATAATCTCTGCTTTATTTAATAGAAACTAAATGAACATTCAAAATTACATTATGAGAAATTTCTTGTCCACAGATTTTATTTTACAAAGTCGTTAATATTTAAATAGTAATCTGATTATTAAAATTTTAATACGATATATCACAATTGAAGCAGGTATACTATCTTTATCAAATACATTCATAGGTAATAATAAATTAAGTAACATTAACTTATTTGACTAGACAAACGTTAATATACTCGATATTAGTCAATAACGTTGAAATAAATGCCACATATTCTACAAGGTGTCTGAAAATCTTAACAAGAAACAATAAAACTATTAAAGAATATGCAAAAAATTGTGGAAAATACAAGCAAAATACTATTTCCCATATGAATAATGCAATAACTCACCAGAGAAACAATATTTAAGCAATATTAAGATTTAGCAGTACACCCAGTATTTTGAAAACTTAACTATCTTATCTAAATTTAATGAAAACTTGAATTAACTAATAAATATATTCCTTTCATTTTGTTCTTATTTTTCACAACACTAGCCCAATTTATTTATTCTCGGTGACACAAAAAACCGGACAACCAGCTTTGAGAAACAAATTTTGATATTAGATGCAAGTTCACAAGGATACAATGTATATGCTTTTAAGTTTCATTTCAAAAGCTTTGTACATGTGAATTACAGTATAAGATAAAAATAATCCATAATTTTGTTTTATGGGGGAGCTGTCTTCATCATGAGCTACTTCATGTCCATTTATTATTTTTGTAATAATCATAAACTGTAATCATAATTGCAAAATATGTATTGTACCGGCTGTCTCATTTTCTATGCCACTGAGTATATTTTTATTCTAATAAAATAGAAGAAATTTTAACATAGATATATTTTTAGATAATAAAGAACTACTACTTCAAGCGTATCCCACATTTACGTTCTAAACGCGTATTTAAATTACAGGACAATTTAGTGAAAATGATTCATGAATAAAAAAATGTTTAAACCTTTCTGATTAGTATAAAAATAAATTGTATCAATATTTGAGGAAACAATGACCGCCTTTTTGGCGGTCTGTAAATGTACTAATTTTTAAATTAAAATGTAAGTTTTCTTTGACAGGGTTTGACGTAGAAAACAGTATTTAGTCTGGTATTTTCACGATAATTTTTTAAAAGATATAAGAAACACTTGAACGTCGCAATTTTATTATTTCTTTTCAATAAAATTGCTCTCGTACACATCAGGATTGTGAGTTTTGGGCATACATTTGAATTTTCAGGTTATGATAATTATATCAAATTATATCTTATTAAATAAGAAAAATGAAGTGTTTTACATGTAACAAGACTGATAAAAGAAAAATATTCCCTTTTACTGATTAAGTATACAAAAAATTCTATATGATTATAGAAATATGGGAATACAACCGTTATAAATACGGCCATTTCATTTTATAACTTCAACTGTAAAAATTCGCAGTATAGCATTTACGATGTTATGCCTAAAAACAATTGTAATTTTTAATTTAAGTATATAAATTATATGAGAATTTTATTTAATAAATAATATTTAAATATATTAACAAATCTTCTGCAAAACAATACATTTTGTTATAAAATCTCAGTCTAAAACAATAATTCTTACACTTATGTGTGATAACATTTGAAATATCATGTAAAAATTTTCCGCTATAGAATACAGAAACAATGTTAACAGGAGTGGCCCCGAAAGCTGATAAACAATTTAATAAACCTGAGTGTAGAAACAGTCTGGACGGTCAGAAAATTCATGGGTAATTGTATCCACAACAGCAACTATTGGCCTGATAATTTGGCTACAGCTAAATCCTTTTGAAATCTAAAATATCGAGGGTATAGTGAATTTTCCTTTAAAGGTACGTTATCCATACTTTAGAAGGAGTGTGAGACCCGTTTACATTGCATAGTCAAGTAGTTAGGATGAAAATAAAATTGACAAGTTATTCAAGAATAATCTGATGGCAATCAAATGCGACTGACTACTTCAAATTCAAAAGAATTTTGAGCTGTTGACGAATAGATTATTCCAACCAATACCTGCAGCAACATCTACAAGCTAAGAAAAGTCCTAATCCATTATAACTATGTGCGAGGCGTTGATTTTCTTGGGCCGATGTTAAAAATGTATAGAGTAAAAACTTAATTTTCCCCATTTCATTGAAATAGAAGTAGTTGATTACTAGCCAAAATGATGACAGAAGTCTCTGACGGATATCGAATTGGCAATATGAGATATTCCTTGCAACACAGGAAAATCAGTCAAACTGACCAAATAGAGAAAGCCCACAAATATAAATCTTCAGTAAGTAAACGAAGCAGATGACGAACAAAAGAAGATGTTTTGAAAGATTGCTTTGATCATTTTTCTTATGGACAGGACGCAAATCAGTCAAGATGTAAATATCCAGGCTGAACAGGAAAAACTTATGCAATATGTACAAAACGCAGCATTTCACTGTGTATCAATACAAACAAAATCTGATACTGAAAGTTTCAGACTAAATAGAATATCCTTTGAATGTTGTATTGAAAAAAAATCGATTTTCCATATTATGTGTTATTAATCTGTAGTTGTCAGATATAATAAAACTATAATTTTATTACGATGTATATATAGTATAGTTAGAAACTGTCACTGTATAACTACACATTTGTTAAACATAAATATTCCAAATATCATTAGTGTGTTTGCAAATAGAATATGCTTTTGGTTTTTATAAGTCACTAAAAATATTTAGAAATCATTCTGATAACAACAATTTGCTTTCTAAATTTGTTTTCATTGTTATTTCATAAATTGTCCTGTAATTCGAAAATCGTAACCCCAAGTAACTTATTAAAATAATAATTGGGCTATTTAAAGAAATACTTACAATAAAAGAGGAAAAACTCACTAACGTCGTCAAGGAAAACATACAGTATTTAGACCGAATATAGCCTTTTGAAAAAATCCTTTAGGCCACGCGAATAGCACAGGAAAGGACGGTTATGTAACGGATATTTGATTACTTCTATAAAATATACCTAAAACAAATTGGTACAAATGTCATTCATTCCGTATTTCGTAATAATCCTAACAGCAAGTTTAATTAAAATCATATTCATTGTTCATTGCTATGCTTGAATATTGTAGCACATTTTAGTTGGACTCTATATTTTATCCGCGCTATCACCGATTACCATTAGAGTAGTTGGTATAGAGTTAAAGCAGGAAAATAAGCATGTGCATATAGCTTCATACCAAATATTGTGAGTCTGTATCACAAAAACAATGACGTTCATGACTATGCGCTATAGTATCATATAGAATCTGTTGAAAATGAAAAAATGTACACTATGTTTACAGACCATAAAAAATCTAATCAGAAAATGAAAAGTCAGTTGTGAGAATAAAGCAATCAAATGATATAGCCTGTTGAATATTTTCAAGAAATATACAATACAATAAACAACATGCAATGGATGAAACTGGATTGAATATCTCACAAATTACAAAAAGTTGTGGAAAGTATAATATCAGTGAAGGCCCTCTCAAAAGTAATGGTTTTCCCTTATGACGTTAATGGGATCACTGAAACAGCAGAATTCTTTGATCGCATTTTTGGCGAATGCGCTATCTTATAACAAAGTCGTACCTAGGAACGCCACTTATACATTCTAAAGACAACTCTTTCAAATTCTTCCAACTTGAAAGTTGTTTCACTTTATACGTGATCATTAGAATTTTTGTGCTACCTGTATATATAAAAACAACAAAAATCTTATGTCAACTTAAATGTCATAAATCAAACTTTGAATTTGCAATTTACATTTTCATATAGATATTTTAAAGCCATTGACAACGAAGTCAGAATGGACTTTTAATTGAAACGTTTGGTATTTTCTTTCAATATACAGTTTTTTGGTGGTGTTATTCCCAAGAAAATTTAAAAATAACCAAGAACATGCCACAAATAATATTTAGAAGACAATTAAAAAATGTTTGTTTGTTTACGTCATATGAAATGGAGAGGAACATAAGGCATTGTCAGAGTCAGTCTCTCAAATGCGAGATTTAGATGTAGTAATGTAGATTAAAAATCTATTTAATGGTCTGAATTGATGTTGAATAGAATTATCAGTTTTAGCACTATAAAGTCAGATTGATATCAGAAAATTCTCGGAAACTTACTTGTACTTTTTCTCAAGCTGACATTATTTATACATTCGGTATAATATCTAAAATATGACTTTAATAATTCACTGCAACATAATTTCAGTTCCTTACTGATAGTTTCCACTTAAATGACTTAAAAAAAAGAAATATAATTTTTTGCTCAAGTTACTGTTCTATCATATATTACAGCCTGTCATGGTTTAGTTATAATAAATAAATAAATAAATGATTAAAACAAATAAAAATTTGTTAATGCATTATTGTAAAATGACACAAGTACCAATTTCATGTTTAACACAACAATATGAATAGCTTTCCTGTACCCAAGAATAACGTCAATTCTTGTAAACAATTCTCACACCACTATAAATTATTTTTCTCTTTTTACAAGTCTAATATAGTCTATTTTATTCTAAAGTAGTGGCAAGTATTGTTCACAAGTCGATCAAAAAATATAAATTATAACAGTATTAGAAATGTCCTAGCGTAGGTTCTTTTAATGGAATTATTAAGTTTAATCTTAGTGCAACGCTTTTTAAAATATCGTCTAATTTTTTAATTTAATTATTTAAAATTCCACTTAGTAAAGTCTTTAATGAATTAATTATCTTGTTGAAGGTTTATATCGGTTTAATTTGAGGGAAATTCTACCCGTCACAGTCTTTAAAATGGCCCCCGCTTCGTCACCGCTGGCGTTTTCTACGCTCTGTCCGTTCACAGAGATTAGGAGATCACCTTTGGCTAACTTACCATCTAAATCTGCTGTACCACCATTTATCTGTAAAAATAAAAGTATTCAATACACACATATAAGCACTATTTTTTTCAAATTTCCTATATAATCCGGTCATTTGGTTCGAAAAAAAGAGACTACCTGGTAAATTTTATAGACTTCGTGCCGCCATATTGGAAAAATGGCAGCTAATAGCAGTTTTTTGACAATATCTACTTTCCGACTCGTTTTAGGATAAAATGATTTATATACAAAATTAAACTAGAGAATATTTCCTAAAATTTATGTACTAATAACCAAACACCCGTTTTCATTATTGCATGTATAATAAAAAACAGGTATAAGGCAATGCATGGCTTTCGTCCGCTCTCGACCTTCTACGAAATATCTACCGGCAGAACTCAATAGACTCAATAGTCTCGAATCATCGGTATACGTATATCATTTGCGTTTATAGAGTCATGTCTTCTAATGAAGTAAATTGTTTTATTTGTGAGAATCCTTTAAAAGAAACTGGAATAATTAAAGTGGAGGAAAAAGGATTGAAGATTTTTCGTAAGTCAAGTATTAAAAAAAGGAAAATACGGATAAACTTTTGAAGGGGCTAAGATCGGGAGTGGTTCACGATGTATGTCGAAAACGATATAAGAATGAGTTAATCGGAGAGGAGGCAATGATACGACTCCTCAACCACAACTATGATCCACGCGCCCAGCATTTTCATTCAAAGATCATTATTTTTTATGCGCAGCTGAGATCCTGACGATCACGAAAAACTGCTTTAGTAGACATACTACTTGAGGAAGGAATGATTCCAACTGTGTCACAAAATAAATTCCTGGAGAATGATGCAAACACGAACACTGGGGACTAAGGAGCTGAAGCCCCCCCCAATCATCTGAGTCGTATGTTTTTTGTGTTTATTGTGCTAAAATCAACCTTCAGTGTCGTGAGCCCCCCAACGAGATCAAGCCCCCCCTCAAATGACAATCCTGGATCCGTCTCTGAACACGAACCAGCTCATTAGAATGGTGAACACAAAAATTTGAAGATAAAAATTTCATTGTCAAGCTGCTAATGATCAAAACCGCATTAAGTGTTTCAGTATTCGATAAAGTAATATTTGTTGGAGAAAATGTAGATCTTATTCTTTTGACGCTGTATCAACGCTATCAAACGTGTACATTCTCAAACCACCAAAATGAAAAATTTCATAACAAATATATTCAGCTGAAAGTATCACAGTTAAACTAGTCGCAGCTAATACTTTATTCTTGTGTTGTGAAACAACAACTCGTTAATCTTTAAAAATCCAAAGCTGATGCAGAGATCATTGCTAAAACTGGAGAAAGCTTAATTCTTGAATTGTACGGTTACAGTGATGGGAAAAGTAAGAAAAGCATGTCTTAAAACGACTATTGATATTGTTACGAAATTTACCCAAAGCCGACCCTGTTTCATTTCAGTACGACAACAAACTGTTTGAGATAAAAAATGGTTCACGAAAAGACTCGGCACCTGCAGGAGTGATGATGATTTTTACGAGAATTTTCTATGCTGGTTTTATAAAGGAAGGAGGGCACGATCGCGTATCAGTTGATGGAGCGAAGAGCTTATATGTAACATTGTTATTGTGATATTTGAATCAGCTGTTGTACGTTCGATGTAAATAAAAGTTTCTAGAAAAGTGAAAGTGAATAGAAAGTGAATATTAGTTTTATAATTTTAAATTGAACACCCGGACTTTACAACAATTTGGTGTCAGAGGTGGGGTAATCAAGAAAAATCTACCTCTCTGGTAATTTCGTTAAGACGTCCGGCTCTAGAACTCCTCCAAAGCATTCCAGTCGAGGAACAAGGCAATTTCGACAAGATCATCGCCATCCTGGACAAACGTTACGACAATCAATCCATGATTCAGGTATACCAAGTCCAACTGAGTGGAAAAACTCAAAAATCCGGTGAAAGCCTCCAAGAATTCGAAGCAGAGATTAGACGGTTAGTTCACTTGTCCTACCCAGACCTGCCAGAAGAAACGAAAGACCAGTTGGCCACACAGAGTTTCATAAACGGCATCAGAGATGTGGAAGTAGTACAACGAAATCTAAGACTAAGTGGCGTCAAGAAAACTAATGAAGCTCTACTTTGGGCTTTGGAAGTAGAGGCCGTCATGATCATGTCCAAGCCGAGGGTCCGAGCAGTTTCCTTCAACCAGGAAGAGTCAGAGTCACCATTTCAAGCGCTGCTGGCTGGTCTGAACAAAATATTAGAACTGTCACCAAGAACTGGCACCAGAGGGGCATGTTACCGCTGCGGACGGACAGGACACTTCCAACGTGATTGTCGACTGAGACCACCTGAACGATCACCGACCAGGGGTAACCAACAGAACAGCCACATGTCCAGGGACCATCAGCCAGTCAGCATAAGGGGGCGAAAGCTGACTAACCCTCCGCCAGCCCCCAAAACGTTATCCATCCGGGGATTTTGCCGAGATAGCGGCAGCCTAGTCATCAGAGGCACCATCAATAGATAAGCAGTTACCATAACCATCGACACCGGCGCCGCTGTGTCCATAGCCAAGTCCAGGGTTTTGAGAGCATCAGAAATTCGGCCAGTTATCAATAACATCCAGCTCAGAACAGTCACCGGCGAGTCCATGTCAATACAGGGTGAGGCAGATGTCGTGCTACAGATAGGGGACAACATGATCCGACATAGGGTGCTGGTAGCGAATATTCAGGACGATTTTATACTGGGAATGGACCTAATTAGCCAGCATGGATTTATGTTCGACCCGAGATATGATGTTCTTCGGTTTCTAAATGAGGAATTTGTATTGACACGGCCCGTCAACAGTTCAGTCACCTCCATAAAAATTGTGGCAAAGTCTTCAGCTAGAATTCCCGATCGAACGGAACAGATTATTCATGGGCAGCTAGACAGCAATTCTGGGAGCTACGTTGGAATGGTGGAACCCGTACACTCAACTCATGAATACTTAGTTGGACGGGCTATAGTTAAAACCGGACGAGATATACCAATCAGAGTCCTGAATTTGTCTAACAACGACATCAGAATTACCAATGGTCAAGAGATAGCTTGTTTCGAGCCAGTAAAGACCATCATCAATTGCGAAGAAGAGTACCAGACGTCGGTGAAGGAGACAGGACCCGATAAAGAGTTTCCTACAACAGTTTGCTGACCATTTGACACACTTGACACCAGAGAACCAGAAGAAAGCCAAGCAATTTATCACAAAGCACTGGCAAATTTTTAACAGTAAAAATGGAACCACCGGTCGCACCAACATCATCCAGCATCGAATAGATACCCGAAAGGCTCAACCCATCAGAATACCACCTAGACCACTACCATTGGGGCAACAACAGGCAGTCGAGGAAAACATCGAGTCCATGTTACAAAATGGAGTTATTGAGCCATCCATCAGACCATGGTCTGCTCCCGTCGTGCTAGTTAAAAAGAAGGATGGAACCACCCGATTTTGCGTGGATTACAGAAAGCTGAATGATGTCACGAAGAAAGACAGCTATCCACTACCCCGAATCGATGACACTTTGACCACACTAGCAGGCTCCCGTTGGTTCTCCACACTAGACCTAAAAAGTGGATATTGGCAGGTTGGTCTACACGCAAACGACAGAGAGAAGACAGCGTTCTCCACCAGTAAAGGGCTGTTTCAGTTCACGGTCATGCCCTTTGGGTTATGTAATGCACCCGCTACATTTGAGAGGCTAATCGAGTATGTACTGAGTGGGTTAACATGGAGGACGTGCTTAGTATATCTCGACGACATTCTAGTCATGGGTAAGACATTCGACGACCATCTGAAGAACCTGGACGAAGTATTCTGCAGAATTAATAATGCCAACCTGAGACTCAATCCGAAGAAGTGTTCCTTGTTCCAAAAAGAAGTAGAGTTTTTGGGCCACGTAGTGTCCGACTCAGGAATTCGCACCAACGAAGACAAGATAGAAGCCATCCGTGATTGGCCAGTTCCAAGAGACAAACATGAACTCCGAAGCTTCTTGGGCCTCTATTCATACTACCGGCGTTTTGTTGAGGGATTTGCCACCATCGCCGCCACTCTACATCGGCAGACCACTGAGAAAGAGACCTTCCATTGGAATCAGGATTGCGAAACATCATTCAGGCGACTGAAGGCAGCACTATGTTCCAGCCCAATCCTAGCCTTTCCTACACAGTCCGGCAAGTTCATCTTAGACACCGACGCCAGCAACACAGGTTTGGGGGCCGTCCTATCCCAGGTGCAAGATGGTGGAGAGTGATCGAGTATTACAGCCGTGGATTCTCGAAACCGGAAAGAAATTATTGCGTCACCAGAAAAGAACTTCTTGCAATAATAAGGGCTGTAGACCATTTCCACAAATACCTCTATAGTCGTCATTTCTTAATCCGAACAGATCATGCCGCACTCAAATGGCTGCTGAACATGAAGACACCGGAAGGACAACTGGCCAGATGGATGGAGAAATTACAGCAATACGACTTCAAGGTGGACCACCGTGCCGGCCGTTTGCACAATAACGCCGATGCCCTATCCAGAAGACCCTGTAGAGCGGAATGCGGACATTGTCTGAAGACGGAACAGCGAGAGGGTATCTCCATCAGGCAGATTCGAGTGCAGGCCAATGAAGACTGGACAACGGAACAGTGCATCCAGGACCAAATGGCTGATCCAGACATCGAACCAATCTTGTCACTCAAAATGAGAGGGGCACCCAGGCCACGATGGGACGAGGTAGCTAGATACTCCGGCGTGCTGAAATCGTTATGGGCTCAGTGGGACTCTCTACGAGTAGACATTGGAATGCTCAGGCGAGTTTGGGAAAGCGCTGATGGACGAGAAACCAAGTCCCAACTAGTAGTTCCGAAGAAAAAGGTACCAGCCATCCTGACCGAAGTACATGATGGAATTACCGGAGGCCACCTGGGCATGAATAAAACCCTAGACAAAGTTCGCCAGCGGTACTACTGGGTGAATTACTTCGAAGACGTCAGAACTTGGTGCCGCAAATGTGCCACATGTGCCGCCAGTAAGGGCCCGAAGACCCGGACCAAGGGCAGAATGCAGCAGTACAATGTGGGCGTCCCATTTGAGAGAATTGCCATTGATGTCGCCGGTCCGTTTCCCGAGTCTGAGAGGGGCAACAAATAGATTCTGGTCGCAATGGATTACTTCAGCAAATGGCCTGAGGCATATGCGATACCCAACCAAGAGGCAACCACGGTAGCGACGGTGCTAGTATAGTTCAGGGAATAAAGACAAAAAAAAGGTCAAACTTCGGAATAATTCCCGGAAAGCCAGATAATTGTATGAATGTTCTTTTTGGGGTTCTAAGCAATATTCCAAAAATCCCCATCGATATATCTGTAGCTAAAAATGTTACTCGGGGTCAAAGGTCGCGAAATACGAAATTGCCTACAAAAAATATAATATAACTTTTTTTCGTAAAAATAACGGTTTTCGAGAAAATTCCATTTAAAAGTTGGAACATAACATATGCACTTTTTACCGGTATGTATATGTCATATATATTCGTGATTGAACGTTCCATACAGTTTAAAATATTTCAATTTTTATTTGCGTTAGAGTTTTAAAACTCGTAATAATATAAACTAACACATATACACTACGTTATAATATAGCCCTTACTTTATAGTGGGCTACACGGAGAGGTATGTACTCCAAAACATTCTCGTTTGTCATACGACCTTGAGGGACATCTGCTCGCCTCTCTCGTGTTAGGGTACAAATTTTCTATACCTGCGTTATACATTGGTCGACTCTAAGTATCCAAACGAACGAACGTTAGTATTAACTGATATTTTTTCGTGAACGGACGTGTTTATACTTACTGATTTATTCAATTATTACTGTATAAATTACTCAAATTATCAAAAAATGGCAGAAGTTTGTTTTATTTGTGATAAATCTTTGCTAGAAGGTGCAACCGTTGTTGTGGAACGGGGACTTGATACGTTAAGACAGTCAAGTATCGAAAGAAAGGACGGAAAAGAAACATATATACAAAATGCTAGTTCTGTGGTAATTCATGTACAGTGCCGTAAAGATTATACGCGAAAGTCTAGCATACTGGCATCAAAAAGACAGCGAGATGAAGCCAGCACATCGACATCTCGGAGTCCACCTCACTCCAGAATGCGTTCCAGTGAACCACGATTTTCATTTAAAACTCTTTGCATTTTTTGTGCTGAAGAAGCAAATGAGCAAAAAGAAAAGAAAAAGCCGACAAATATTCGCCGTAAAATTCATTATGTGTCGACGCTTATTTTTAAAAACACCGTACTTGAGAGAGCAGAAAACCGTCATGATGACGCTGCTAAGGCAGTTGTACGACGAATTATTTACGAACACGATCTGTTTTAAACATTTCATGAAACCTACCACGGGTGGTACAGTTGGTCGTCCCGAAGATAGTAGAGTGTCACTAGCAATGGACAAAATATACTCATTTATTGAGAATAATGATGAATCTCAGTTTACTTTAAATGAATTAAAAGATTTGTGCAAGGATTATATTCCAGATGACAAAACTATTAAGAGTAAACTCGTCAATAAATATGGTAAAAAAATTATTATTACAACTAAAAGTACCTCTTTAACTATTATTTGTTTTATAGACACACAATACGATATTTTAAACAAAGCTTGGTATGACAACAGAAAACATAATGAAGCAGAAGAACGTCTTCGAATAGTAAAAACAGCTGCAGCAATTATTAGGGAGGATATTAGATCAGTAATAGTAAATAATGAAAATTATCCTCCTCCCAGCAAAATGTTTGAAAATATGAATGAGGAAATTCCAAATTTTCTGACAATTTTTTTTGAAAATATAATTTTAAAAAATCGGAGATATGCAGTGGATCGTCTTAAACTAAAATGCACTGCTATTAGTCATGCTATTGTGACAGCTGTTCGTCCAAGATTATTTATATCGCAATTGCAACTTGGTCTATCGATATTTTGTCACCGACGATTTGGTTCCAAACGGCTCATAGACGTATTATCATCCTTTGGAATGTGCGCATCATACAAAGAAACAGTCAAATATGAATCAGCAACAGTCCACCACCCCCAGCCATTCATTTTACCACCTGAAACTGGAGCTTTTTTACAATATGCTGCTGATAATGCTGATATAAATGTCTATACACTTGATGGTTATAACACTCTCCATATAATGGGTATAATTCAAATTTTAACACCTGCTAGTGCAATTGCAGCTGATGAACGAATAGCACGTTCTAATGTCATTCTCAGTGCAAGCGAAATTGCGGCAAAAGCTAAAGTCCCTGTGCAAATTTATGAAAATAAAGGTGTTATAGGATTAAGTAAAATTACGGTAGAAAATATTTTCGACGAAAATATAACTGTTTCTATGCTCCGGAAAATTGATATATTGTGGATGTACGGAAAATGGAATAATATCTCAGAGCTGCCAGGTTGGAATGGATATATAGAACGTTTGACGTTGCAAAATTGTAATTTCTGTATATCTCGAATTCTTTTTTTACCATTTATTCATCAACCAGCAAGTAACTATAATACTGTTTACTCGACATTGCTATGCGCCCTGGAGAATGCAAAAAAATATGGCCACGAAGAATGCATTATTACTTTTGACCAGCCTTTATATGCAAAGGCACGGGAAATTGTTGCAGCGGCTTCTCAAGAATTACCATTATCAAAAATTACTGTGAGACTTGGAGGTTTTCATTTAATTATGTCTTACCTAGGCTCCATTGGTTATATTATGCAAGGAAGTGGACTTAAAGAAGCTCTTTCCATTATTTATGCATCTAATTCTGTTGACAAAATGTTGAATGGGCATGCTTATTCTAGAGCTGTCAGAGGTCATTCATTAATCCATTTGGCTTTGGCAATAATTATATCGAAAGATCTTACTATTGATGAAGACTTGGACTCAACTCTTCGTACTACCATCGACGATGTGATAAACGGAACTGTATCGTATGATGACATTGAAAATTGTGATAATAATGCTGAAGATTTACTTAATAAATTCAATACAAGTTTACAAGAATATGAAGAAAAAGGTGCCACGTCAAAATTATGGGTACAATATTTTCGTATGGTGTCGATTGCAAAAGAGTATATAAGAGCTGAACGAATGGGAGATTGGCAAGCACATTTAAATAGCGTTAGACAAATGCTTCCATATTTTCATGCATCTGGCCATTTTCTTTATGCTAAATCCGCACATTTATATCTCCAAGATATATAGAGCAGTTTATGAGCCCGCTTGTTTTCCAGAAGTTTGTTAAGGGATTCTTCACTGCTCGACGTAGTGATAAATTTAGTTGTGGAACTTGGTCTGACATGATCATTGAACAGCCTCTCATGAAATCGATGAAAACTGACGGAGGTGTAGCACGAGGGAGAAGCACACAAGAAAGTGTTTTAAGCAAATGGGTTCATGGCATGCATGCAATGATAAGTGTGTCCTAAGGTTTGGAAGTTCTTACTAATGTATCAATGAATACAACAGATCAGCATGTAGACGCAAGGGATGCACGTGTAAAAAGAGATAATGAAGACGTAAAAAAATTGATTCAATGGTTTTCTTGTTACAATCCCTTTCCAGAAGTTTCGAAGATAATGTCAATATCAAGTGGAGTAGTCGGCGATGATAGAATAAATTGTCACAATGCTTATGAAGTGGGTCTTGTTTCAATTACAAACATGATTGGTCAAAAATTTGATAGCATCAAATTAAAACGTGCTGACAGAGTACTTCCCCTTTTAACAGTATCCAGCTCTGTGAAAGTTCACAAAGAAGAAGTACCTATCGATCCTTTATTATTATTCCAACCTATAAGTATTACAAAAAGATTTGACGATCAACTTCAAAAATTTTTGGAGTATGAATTAGCTCCATTCCCATTATCACTCTTCGACGAGAATGGAATGCGTAAAAATCAAAAATCTGCTATTTATAAATGTTTTCAACCAGTAAACGTTGAATTAGATACCTCTAATGTTACTTATATCATCGATGGAGGATTTCTTTTACACCGTGTTGTATGGAATAAGGGAGAAACATTCGATACAATTTTTAATGCATATGTTAACTATGTACTTAAATATTATGGTAATAACGTTATAATTGTATTTGATGGTTATAACGATCATCAAAAAAACATCAAAGCTAGTGAACAACGTCGTCGAAGTGCAAAAGTTTCATCATCTACTGATATTCTCTTCGATGAATCCATGACTATTCCAACAAGTCAAGAAAAATTCCTTGGGAATGCAAGCAACAAGCATAGATTTATTTCTATATTATATGAAAAATTTAAAACTGCTAATATTCATGTAAAACAAGCTCAAAATGATGCTGATGTTCTCATCGTTGAAACAGCAATGGAAGAATCCGACAGGAGAACAAGTATCATCGTCGGTGAAGACGTAGACTTATTGGTATTATTGATTGCACGAACGCCTAGTGATAAAATCATATATTTTTTAAAACCGGGAAAGGCAAAAATACAAAAAACAATTTATTCTTCACAAAGCTTAAGTTTGTATCCAAAGTGTAGGAATCACATTTTATTTTTACATGCAATGACCGGTTGCGATACTACGTCAGCTTTTTTTAACAGAGGTAAAATTAATGCCTTTAAATTATTTGAGAAGAATAAGGAATTAGTTAATTACACCAATGTCTTCACTCAAAAACAATGCTCTCCGGATGTGATTTTTGATCATGGCATTCGTCTTCTACTGGCTATGTATAAAGCACCAATAAAAGAAGTGTCTATTGATAATCACAGATATTTGACGTTTGCGAAATTAACGCAGCTTAAAAAATCTGTAGATTTATCGTGTCTCCCGCCAACATCTAGTGCAGCTCAACAACATTTATATCGCGTTTACTACCAAGTGCAAGTATGGCTTGGCAACGACCTCAACCCTCTAGACTGGGGATGGACATTGCAGGAAGGAAATTTAGAACCAGTTAAAACTCTTCTTCCACCCGCTCCTGATAGTTTACTCAACACTATTTTTTGTAATTGTACGAAGGGATGTACCTTAAATTGCGGTTGCAGAAAAGTTGGGTTGTACTGTTCACCAGTTTGTGGTAATTGCCACGGTCAGGATTGTTTAAACATATCACTGATGCGCTTAATGACGCTATTGATGACGAGCCTGCTGAAAATATAGATCCATCGTATTTCTTGGCTGAAAATATGGAGATATGCGAACCGGAGGAAGATGACGACAATGAAGAGATGGAGATGATAAACGAAATGGAGTCTGAAGAAGAACCATAAGAATAATTGCATCTATGAACGCAAATTAAGTTTTTAGTAATCTTATGTTATCATAGAGTTTGTTATGAATACAAAAATATTGTTGGAACAAAAAAAATTTTGTAATAATAAATATAAAAAAAAATTAATTTGAAATAAATAAACAAATACGATTTAATACTTTTTTTTTAAATTATTCTTAGATAAAAAAAATGTATAACTTATTATCTAACTATATATCAATCCTAATGTGCAACAGAATACACATAAATCATGAGTAATATGTACGCTATAACTTTTAAATTGAATTTCCTCCTAAACCGTTAGTCTTATAAAAAAAATGAATAATATGTTTTTTGTAGGTAATTTTCTAAACTACAAATTTGATTACTACTATTTTTTCGATAAAATTGACTATTAACGAAATTTTTGCGAAAAACCGTTTTTCGTGACCTTTGACCTTACGTAACATTTGAAGCTAGGCATCTATCAAAGGGGATCTTTGTAATATTGTTTAGGATCCCAAAAGGAAGGTCCATGCAAAAATCCAGCTTTCCCCTATTAATTCTGAAGTGCTATGTCTTTATTCCCTGAACTAGTAGAACAACTATTTAGCAGGTTTGGCGTCCCGATGGAACTACATTCAGACCAGGGGCGTAACTTCGAATCGAATGTATTCCAGAAGGTTTGCACGATGTTAGGGATCAGGAAAACGAGAACAACACCATTGCACCCACAGTCAGACGGAATGGTGAAAAGGTTCAACAGGACCTTGGAACAACACCTATCCAAGGTCGTCAGCAATAACCAGCGTGATTGGGATGAACATATTCCCCTATTCCTGTTGGCATATCGCTCTGCCGTACATAATAGTACAGGCCTGACCCCCGAAGAACCTTCCCAAAACATCGAGGATTATGCCGACCAGCTCCGATATAACATGCTGGCAATACACGAATTAGCCCGAGCGCAAATGTTGGCCACCAGTGACCGGATGCAGACGCGATACGACCTCAAGGTCAATTCAGTCGGGTTTCAGGAGAGAGACAAATCTGGCTGTACAACCCCCAACGGAGCAAGGGTAAATCCCCAAAGCTTACACCCGCCTGGGATGGACCATACGAGGTGGTCAAGAGGCTTAATGACGTCGACTACCGGATCCGTCGAAACCCCAAGGCTAAGTTGAATGTGGTCCATTTAGATCGACTTGCTCCCTACCATGGAGGGGATGTTTCTGATCGGGACGATCAGAATTAAAGGGGGGGCAGTGTTACGAAATTTACCCAAAGCCGACCCTGTTTCATTTCAGTACGACAACAAACGCTTTGAAATAAAAAATGGTTCTCGAAAAGACTCGGCACCTGTAGGAGTGATGATGATTTTTACGAGAATTTTCTATGCTGGTTTTATAAAGGAAGGAGGGCACAATCGCGTATCAGTTGATGGAGCGAAGAGCTTATATGTAATAATAATGTTATTGTGATATTTGAATCAGCTGTTGTACATTCGATGTAAATAAAAGTTTCTAGAAAAGTGAAAGTGAATATTAGTTTTATAATTTTAAATTGAACCCACGGACTTTACAACATGCCTCACAAAATCAGCATATAAAAGTAAATTCAATATTGCGTCGCTTCCACTAATAGCAACAGCAGCGCGACAACATTCGTTCCGAACTTGTCACCAGTTTCAACAGTGGTATGGCAGAAACAGAGCAATGGGGATGGAACAGAAACAAACACTCGATCGTCCAGCCCGGGAAACTTTGTTAAAACTTATTTCTTGCAAATGCAAAAAGGGATGTCAGAAAGCCGGTGGATGTAGAAAACTGGGTTAAAATGCTGTTACATAATTGATAATTCGCAAGTTTCATCACAAGATAGCGAAATCAGGGAGAACGGGAACCTATTTTCGAACAAACTTATGATGAAACGAAAATGAACAGAATTAAGATGAGTCTGATAATTTCAATGCGGATGAAATTTCAGTCTGTGACATCTTGATCCCTTAGGAACAGAAAGAAGATTGCGCTAAATTTTAAAATTGTGCGCTGCATGTGCATTACGCATATCCTCAATACTAATATACTGCTATCGCCCATAAGTGGAAGGGTGACTGACTAAGAGAGACAGCATATTATATCGTTTTATGGTATTTGACCTGTTGTGCGCAAGTGTTGCGACTCTGTTGAGGAAATGCAAATGTAATGAGAAACCACTAACCGCAGATCAAATAGAGAGAAAACATAACTCAACGCATTTTAGATCATGCGCATAAGACACGAAGTACAGGAAAACGATATAGAGATATACAGTGAGGACGCGTGGGTTGGAACAAATTCTTTTAATATTCAGGTGTTGATTTTTTGGAAAATTTTATTTTTGAATTCTGCATTGAATTCTAAGTATTTTTCATGTACATTGTCCTTTACCGAATATTAGCAGTAATTAAAACATTTACATTCAAGTGAAGAAACCAACGGTAAAAATAAGGTGTTATTTACGTCTGGTTTTTATGATTGTTGGCGGTATTTTAGTCGCAAAAATGGAAACCTTTTTTTTAATGCTGGAGTTTTTAACACTTGTTTATTTCCATAGAAACTGTACTATAATTTTACTTCAAATAAGTAGTTGTCAAGTGCAGTTGCAAAGTATGGTGCGTTTAACTGAAAAGCAACGATAGAAATTTTGCCGATGGTAGGATATGGTGACATAACTCGAGCACAAGCTGAAGTTTGCGAATTGTATAATATGAACTACCCGGAGCGGCCTATTACACGATCGGTAGTTAGTAAAATAGAAAAACAGTTTCTAGAATTTGGCCACATAAGAGAGAATTACAAAACCAAACATCTTTCAGAATATACACAATTAAATGCTTTGCTCGATTTACAAGAAAATCCTCACAAATCCACTAGACAAATAGCCGCAGTACAGTCAATAAGTAAATCTTCTGTTCTAAAATGCTTGCATAGCAATAAATGCACTCATACAAAATTCATTTAGTTAAGGAACTTACTGAAGATGATTTGGACCGGAGAGTAGAATTTTGAGAAATAAAGATGGATAGATGCAATGCCAACCCGCACTTTTCAAGTAAGATAGTTTTTTCCAAACAGGCAACATTTTGTTTGTTCAGTAAACAGGCAAAATTTTCGATATTGGGCATCAGAAAACCCACACTGGATTATGGAGTCATACGCAGTTTTCTAAGAAAATTAACGTATGGGCCAAAATTGTAGGTATTTCAATTGTGGGTCCTTTTTTATTGAGGGAACACTTAACTCGGAAAAGTATTTAGACCTATTACAAAATGATATAATACCCTGTCAACAGAAGTTTATCCGAATGGTGAAAACCCCAATATACTGGCAGATTTCGTATGGTTTCAACAGGATGGAGCGTGCCCGCATTATTCGCGAACAACAATATTTTCCCAAATAGATGGATCAGAAGGAGAGGTAATTTCGAATGACCAGCTAAGTCTCCAGGTCTAAGCCCGTTAGATTTTTATCTTAAGCCGGAAAATATCGAGGAATTAAAGAATAGAATTAGGACCGAATTTGAAAACCGTCTTAGGTATTGTCAGGAAGTTAATGGTTAACAATTTGAACATTTAATTTGAGATGTTAATGTTTTATTGTTCTTGAATTTTGAAAGAAATGTATTTTTTTAATAACGGTTAATTATTCACCGCAGCCAAAAAAACCGACGTGTCCGAACGTTTTTCCAAAAAACGAATTTTAAATGAATTTGTTCCAACCCATACGTCCTCACTGTATATGTTGGCACCGTGGTGCTTGTGCCTTTCACTAGACTCCGCTATCAGTATATTAGTATTAAGTATATGAAATTAGGCCCACTTATATTAATTACCTCAAGGTTGTGTGGAAATGAGATTGTTAGCCAAAACACATATCAAAGTATGTACACCTAGCCGTGCTCGCACGCCAAAATTATTGTTTTTTCAAAACAAAATACATACAATTTGTAGGAAATTTTCACTAGTTTAATTTTGTATATACTTGTTTTTATATTAAAATAAGTCGGAAAGGGGTTAATTTGAATTCTAGAAAATCATGAAAGGTGAACTATTAATTCCCATGTTCATTTGTAGAAACAAATAAAAGTAAATACCAAGAACTTTAATATGATTTTCAGCTTCAGTTTCAAGACATAGACTCGAGAGTGACAGTTTACAACATTATTTAATAGTTCCTCTTGTTTGCAGAGTTTTGTGTACATTTACTATATATAATACCCCATTACGATCAATCTTATTATATAATTTTTTAAAATTTATAATTTTCACACTCTATAAAATAAACATACTTTCAAATTTTTTATTGGAGATACAGATATTTATCTGCAATGTTACCAAGCTATTAGTTAATTCGATAATGTAACAATAATAGGATTTAAAAAGAAAGAAAAACTATGAAAACAAAACAATTTAGACCTAATAATTTCACTTCCAGTTATTCTATGAACACAGAAAATATACTTACAATATCAGCTATATATACACCTTTTCCCGATTTTCTAGCTGCAACACTAATTCCTAATCCTTTTCCGGGTTTTTTAACTAGATCAGCTTCTACCGTAGTATATTCGATAGCATTAGGTCTATATACCGTCATTTTCATCTGAAAGTGAGGAAATAATATTCAATTATGTATCAGGTAGTATAAAATTTATACAAAATAATATAAAAATGATTCTGATGGCCCCATTGTGGTAATCTAGGAGTTAGTATGTTTTTATTAAAAACATTTTTATTGATTTCTGGGAATTATCTACACATAAATGGCATAACAGTTGATGTCAAATACCTGCGTTCGTACATTGCAGCGTTAATTGTCTGTTGGTTTTCTGCACACTTCATTTAAACCACCCTTCATTTGCAACTTTTTCTAACCTTGTTTAATCACACTGTGTGACGATAACTTGACTTCACCCCATATTTCAGGTACTGAATAACAAAAGTTTTCTAACTTTTTCTACCCACACTGTATAATTATTATTCTACTCCACGCTATATTTCAACAACCTTGTATATGCAACCCAATTTTTTCAACACTCTGTATACTCAGAATTCTAGTCCACCCTATATTTCATCTATCCGGTATATGAAACAGCTTGTAGATCATAAAATTCCTTAATAATACTTTTTAAACCCACCTGTATAGCTGTAATTATACTCTGCTACAACTTTCAACCGTCCTATAATATGTTACTTGTGAACTTGTAAACCATTTGTGGATATAAAACAATTTTTTAACCACCCTATAAAGTATAATTTCACTCGATCTTATAGTTCAACCACCCTGTATAAACAACTACTTCTAACATTTTTTTCAACTCATTTCCTAACTAAAATAATATTTTGCCTGTTCATTGGGGTTTTCTCTCCTCATTTTTTTTATGCAACAGATTAATATTTAAAATCGTATTTGGAGTGTAGTTAGGCAATTTCGAAAAATTGCCCGGATTACGGGCTGTTTATACAGAAATTCTTCTTCACAATTATTCTGAGAGAAAGAGATGTCTTAAAATGATCAACCAGTATTCCTGTATATAGATAGTGTATAAAAAAATTGAGGAGAGAAAATCCCAATGAACAGGCAAATAATTCAAGACCTCCTCAACAATCTTTTCGAAATTACTTACTAAAATAATAGCTCAAGAAAATTCAAATATCATAACTGCTTACACAACATATTTTTTTATCTACCCTGTAATTCTATTTTACCCTTATTTCACCCACATTGTATATGCAACTACTTATGACCCTAATAATATAACATTTTGTTATCCACCCTGTATAAATATAATTCAATTCCACCCGTTATATACCACTGTTTATAGTCCACTCAATATATCTTTTTCGAACCACCTCCTATAACTTCCCCCTTATTTCAACCAGTTCTTTGGGAATAACACCACATAAACTTGAAAGTATGTATATTTCAAGAGTCCAAACGTTTCAAGGTCTAAATCAGACCCCGTTTCCAATGGTATTAACACAAAATAAACAAGAAATTAAAAAATAAAAGTATTCACAATGACAAATATCATAATCACAATTTGACATTGAAAACGGGGTCTGATTTAATTCTTGAAACCTTTGGACTTTTGAAATATACAGACTTTCAAGTTTATGTGGTGTTATTCCCAAAGAAAAACATGTAATTTTACTCCGCTCTAAGTTTTACCTATCCTATATAAGGAACACCATGTAATTGACTAATTGTGTATTACCGAACATGGTAGTAGTTTTTTTTTATATCTACCGTTCCTGTCAATGTAGGGAGATAAAATGTATGCCAGATTTTAAGTCAAAATATAAGCTTTGCAACGAAAAACGATGGAGCAAAAACAGTTGAGTAGTTATTACGTGATAAGGTAACAAACAAACAAACAGACAACTACAATTTTATAATATATAGATTATAGGAAAGCTGGCTATAAATACTGATGATTTTTTTATGGACTAAAATTACCAAAAATAAAATAACTATTAAAGGATAATTGCATTTTTTTTCCTATATAGCTACACATTTTTGTTAACACTTTTCGAAGTGATAGACAAAACAAACGACTAAAGTACAATATATGTTCCATTAACTAGAATCGCCATTTGTACAGTTTTGCTAACGCAATCCTTCACCGGAAATTATCATAATAAAACTATATCAAAAGAAAAGGCAATAATGTATTTATTAAATCAATTACTACAACTGGATGAAGATGGTCGTTGCTATGACACTGTCGTTACCTATATGAATAAAAGATAACAAAAAACCGTGTGGAAGATGCTGCTTCTAGATATTGTGAAGAAAATGCATTACATGTTTTGCTAGACAGAAGATTGTCCGCGATAACAGGTAGAATACCCAAACTCTATATTTCTCCGTTACCAAGAAAGGACGATTTATCTCTGGGATGGAAATCACAGGTAAGAAGCTACGGTACTAGCTTCTGAATATTTCCAGCTCGTACATACAATTTTCTTGGAGTATTGTTTTAAGAATTGTATGCGGTTTTTCTCATGTTTTGTCGAATATAAAATAAATGTAAATACTAAATTTTGTTCACCAAAAACTACTGAGGGCATATTGAATGCAAAATATATTATGTACGTACACTTCGTATTTATATATATATATAAATAATTGATGGGATATAATAACATAGAATTGATTCAGACATATACTGAGACAACAATCAAAATCAACAAAAGTGACGAAAAACTTGCTACTCGAGCTTCAATTCAACTAAAAATTTTGACTAAATATTCACCAACAAATGCAGGGAAAAACTCAAGTGTTCATAATATGCAGGTTTCTCCAATAGCGACGTATTTAAATAATAATGCCAATGCTCCAAAAAAATTTTGACAAAATTTACAAAGTCGGAGATTTGGTAGATTATCTCAACCAAAAGTTCAAGCAAACTTTTAATCCGTCTAAAAAACTGGGATATGAAACTCACCAAACGAGGAATAACATATGGAGGACAATGAAGGCATTGTACTGACATTAGCTAAATGTTACCTCCAGAAGGGCTACTACCTTTTTTTGACATTTTTGTTGCCACTTTCTATTAACGAAATCAATGTCTTCGAAACGATACGTTCGCATGTAAAGACCTTTCCCTCTAATAGAAAAGAACACCCAAAAATCATATCACGTAATTGGTAATTGGATCATGAAGTTTGGTAATTGCGATTTTGCAATTGATCAAAATACTGACATATTGGTCTCAATGTGGTGTGATAGGGGCCAAAAAATGGCCATAGTAATTAGCTCGCTGCATAACGCTACACAATCAACTGAAGTAGGGCCAAACAATAAATTTGATAAACACGAACCAGTGAAATACCCAGAGACAATTGCGGAACTCAAAAAAATAGGAGGATCTACCTTATCTTGGACGGTAACGTAGTTTTAGGATTTAACAGTGTAATGTTAAAGGACAAAATAAAATGACTAAACTTTTAAGTGAACTTGTTTCTAACCGGAACGATTAGTGATATTTAATACTACATAGCTATTTAATAACGCACGTTACCTTTGGCAGTGTTTGTCGTAATGCTTGTGAAGCTGTTGTGTAAGTGACGTCCTTCAGTGAAGTTCCGTTGACGTCTAATATTTGGTCACCAGGTTGCAATCTATTATCTTTCTCAGCCGCTCCACCTGGATAAACATCGATAAGGACAATTCCATTCTGGAAATAGATAAGAATCAATCCATGTTCAAAATTAATAATCTAGTTAATTGACAGAAATAGTGGGCCACACCATATAGAGATAACCTTACACTATAATGGTTGTGTGTCATGCGATATATTTAGGTAGAATTATTATAACATTCAACAAACTTATTGGTTATTTAAAATCAGATAAATGAGTTTTTTATACTTTCAACTCATTTTTTCTTCAGTCCTTAAATAACATCTAAAGAGTGAATACCCTAATATAAGGTGTTTTCCAAAGTCTGTCGTGGCATGCATTCAACTCTACAAGGTCTACAGCTAAGTGGATATTTGTCATCAACCGTGTTATGACAAGTAAACTAATAGAAAGCTACACTATCCACAAGAAACATAGGCTACTGTTTGATTACGTTATGAGAGGGGGGGGGGCAGTGGGTGGTTTAGTTTTTATTTAAATTGATATTTTTTGGAAATAATTATCATTTTGCAAAACTTCATGGGGAGCAAGTGGAGATTTTTTTTTGAAAAAATACTATTTTTCAGTATACCTAAAGGTATACAGCCATGAAAATTAAGAGAAGTGAAGTAATTATTGTAATTTTAAATTGAAATATTGAATGTAATGTAATGGGGATCACTATTGTTTTACAGATAATTTAATATCTCCGAACTAGAAAGTAATACTGGTGTGAAACTTGATATATATACTCCTCTAAAATAAAGAGAAGCAGTTATGCGATAGGGGTATTTTTTCACTACTTCTCGGAAACCGAATATAATACAGTAACGAGAATTATGATATTAATTTTTTGAATTAATAGAGATTTGGTACATGTGAATGGGAGGAGGGGGTTCAGTAATTTTTAGGGAACAAAACTTGAAGCAGGTGTGAAAGTTGGTATATGTGCACTTCTCTTGAAATGACTAGAACTTAATTTAATCACCGATAAATGTTCATTGCTGAAAATAGTGGAAATTGATAAGATGACTCTTTTCTTTAAATGAATAGAGACATTATTTGCCATTTTGCTCATATATTTAATTTTGGAAAAGGGTGGGAACCGAAGGGTATTCAGTATTCGATTAATCGTACGTGAAATTTCAAAAAAATTAAAAAATATGAGAAATATAAAAAATATAGTGACAAAGATTTACAAAACTAAAATAATTTCCATAAAATATAATAAACCTTGAAATTTTAAGAGAATTAAACACTCAAACACCACCAAATATAAAAATGCCAAAACCAATAGAATCAATTAAAAATGCCCACGGCACTGTATACGTGAAAACTGTTTAATGTAAGTAAATGTTAAAACCGTGTCGAAAATGTGAAAAATGTTAAGAAATTCAAAAAATGCTGATGTGAAAATGTCAAAGATGGAAATGACAAAACCTGTATTTTAAGAGCTTTTACGAAAAAATGTAAAAGTGTAGATGTGAGAAATATCAAATGAAAAAATGTTCAAGGTAGGATTTTCCTATACCGTGCGAGGCCGGGGGGTGCCAGTTATTAAAGAACAAAATAAAAAAATACGAGGAATAAACATTGAAGAAACAAACCTATACATAGATGTTTGTGTACAAAATCAGAGCCGGAAGTATTATGACTTAATTGTAAATCAAACAAAGAAAAAATGTATTACCAATGTAATAAAGTATAACAATTAAATAATACTTTATTATACTTACTGATATTTGGGTGTCTTTTCCTCCAACGAAAAATATTCCTAAGGCTTTGTTATCAGCAGCGATTTCGATGGTTGTGTCTTTTCCAGGGATAATTGAACACGTTAGGGGATCCGCTGGAGGCTCTACAATTAGTAATACCTTAGATGTGGTAATATTATTGTGGGTATTGATTATACATAATGTAAACTTGAGCTACTATTTCTATTACTTTTAAAATTATGTCTCGCAGTAAAAGAAAGATTTTCATTCCCTAAAAACTATAGAAACTGATCAGACGGTGCAGTAACTATATCAAGGGTGAATCTGTCGATAATCATGTTTTATAAAGAAAAAACAACATATTTTAGAGAAATGATGTTCCAATTTTGAGTAGAGTGAGTGCTACACAACGGAAAAATGGACATTAACGGGTAAATTGTGTGAAGTTTGGTAAAAATATCAATTTCGCATAATAGAATGTGATTTACACTTTTGGTTGATCAAAATAAAGTTTGAAATGGTAACATAGGTGTAACTATGAAATAATACTTGCCCTCTTTTAAGGAGATCCAATTCTTTTACACTATGACAATCGACAGATTGAGTAAAAGATATTTACAAAGTGAAAGTTAATATTCATGCTTCATTAATTCTAATCTAGTCTTTTACTTAGTTTACAAGTAATCAAGTTCATTCTTGAAATAAATATTAAACTTTTGGATATATGTGAACTATAGCAGATTACTGAAGTGAAAAAATGAAGGTTTTGCAATCCAGGAAACAATGTAACATAACAATATAAAATAATGTATCATTTTAGACACTACAACTTGGCATTGAGCCTCAAATTACCCCTATCGCATGACTTACTTTTCTTTTGTTTCAGGTGTCCTGAAAAAATCTTTTAGAACGAGATGTTGGAAATGTATACTCTTCATCATATAAAAAGTTAAGTTAAAAATCCAGAAGATGTGATCTCTTTGTTAAGGACTTTTTTTGCATTTTTTCTAAATTTTTTATTGTTTCTATAAAATTAAAGTGCAGTCGATTGTTGAGGTAATCAATATTTGCCCCTGATGCCTAGCGTGAAGGTATCATTCACTAGACTCTAGTGACTAGAGTATAAAGCAAAACTGATGTTCTTTTGGGACATAAAATTTAACAGTAATTCGCCTATACCTATACTATCACTTCCGTGACAATTTATAAGAAATAATGATGATTTTAATGGGTCACTTTTGAAGAAAAGTGAGAATAAGTAGTAAAAAGTGGATTAACTCAAAAATTCATAACTTTTTGGAAACTAAAAGTGGGACATTAATTTTCGTCAATGTAATGCTTTGGAGAGATATTTTGCGAAATGCACTCATCGGTAGGTATACACTAAAGATATTTTTTGAAAGTTCATATAATGTACTTCAATTCAGCTATTGAGGATTTTCGTTATAATGCCGGCAAATTGGTTTAAAACAGTAGTAAATATTGTATTAAAAGTGTAAATATGCTAGACAGCCAGCGGAGCAATGATAATAGCTGTCAAAGCACATGGAAGGATATGATGAATTGTATCATTGTTTTTTTTCCGCAGTTTATTAGGTTTTAATTTACCTCTCTATTATCTGTGCATATTGGTCTATTTCTCCATTGATTTATTAGCTTAATGGTCTACTGTTTACTGTTATTAATTAAAATACTTTTTCCAGTAGCTGGATTTACTAATGTTAAGACATCTGGGATTTTTAATGCTCAAATAATTTACTTCTAAGAGTTTGCTGTTAAGTTATGGCAGTTACAGCTTATAAACTATTTTTTATGTAATGACGTTTAATATTGTCACTTAAAAATTTCCATTGACTTGTGTATTATTTTCAGGGTACCTAACCAGTAAATCCATGTATGTGAGGTTTGACTTTGCTATCGTAGTATATACTTACAAAAATATGACAACGTTGAAATGTCCAGCATTCTGCGGACAAACTTTCGTATTTTCCTATGCCTTTTGGGCACTAATCAAATGTGGAATGTTCCACTACTTTGGTTCATTTTGTGTGAAGCCAGTAACACAGTCAGTAATTCTAATGGCGTAGGAAGGATTAAAATTTACCGTTATGAAAAAAGTATCGTCAGATAACACTTTTGGTTAAAAGCTTGAGTAAGTCAGTATGATGTTAATTGCATATCATACCGTTACACAGTGGGACTTTTTAGGCTTTTGGCGATTTCAATGCTCTGTCCAGTCTTGATTTATACTTTTGCTAGTACTCATGCATTTTCCAAGTACATTCGGTGGGACATCATTGTAGCTTGTTGCAAATCATACTCATCTATAGCTTTAAACCTTCTGTCAGTTTGTCTTATATAGTTTTTGTGACAGTCTGTATGTGAAATTGGAGTTGACAACATGGTTTACCTATTGGTGTCGCATATCCCTCATCTCTTGTAATTGGTTTTATTTATAGAGCTTTTGGTATATTTAAACCGGTAAATACATTTTTTGACCTTTTTTTAAACTGTCCATTTCCTGTTTGATATTATTTTAGCCAGTTTGCCTCTGGGATCTGATTATGGAAGCCTTAATAAGGGCTTGTAGTTGAGCTAGGTAGTGATGAGAGTTAACATGGAAGTATCAGTTAGTGTGGATTGTCTACCTGCACACGGTATTTGAAAAATCAGCACACTGTAGAGAAACCCGAAGAAGATGGTTACTTTTAGAGGAAAAAGTGTATAATTTCCATTTACACAATTTTACAAAACTTTTAAATTGATTATAAAAACATGGAAATTGAAGTTTCAAAAAGTAATTATATTTAAAACTGATGACAACCACTGTACTTCCGTTGTGGTTTTTCAGCAAATCTACATTTCAAACATGTGTATGTTTCAAATAAATACAATAAATCATGTGTTTCAAAATAAAGTTCATTAGGTGATTATTTGTTAAAATTTAATAGTAATAGAGAAAAACTTCTGTGGAAATATTAGTTTTCAAAATACAGATTTGGCTACTTTAGTTTTAAAATTTATTGGTAAGGGATAAACTAGACTAGTCTTTATGTATATCCTAAAGAAACTTGTGAACAACTTGCCTTATGCAATACATGTCAGAAAGAGTTGTTTCAATTATGCTTGAAAAAATTATCTAGTTGACGGCGGTCAAATATATATTTTTTTCTATTATGAGGTAGTATTAAGATTGTAGTTTAGATGAAAAACTTTGCACCGGAAGATGTTGAATGACTAAAAATCGAGGGTGTTCATTAACAACTATTAAAAGCACAATAATAGTCGTGAACTTCACTAATGGAAATTTTGCGTGTATACAAAAAAGGTTTCCAACAGTAGAATTCATCATCATATTTTGTGGGTTTCATCAAATACTAGAGGAAACAGGACAGCTTTAAGGCATAAGTTTTAATGCCAGAATATACCGAGATGTCCCAACAGTTGAATTAGGAAAAGCATTTAATTTTTATTGAAGTGCGTCTGCTGTATGGAAAATCTTGAAACAATTATGGAAACTCTTGCAACAATAACTACATCTTTACTACATACAGGGTACAAAATCTCCTATCAATATTTTGAAATGAATATTGTTAATGGATACACAAAACGAATCACATATAAAAGAAGAGAAAATTACATTTGAGGTGCCACCAACAACTATTTTACACTTTTTTCAACAAATTGTTGCCAGTGATGAGCCTTGGTGTTTTCTATGAAATACAAATCAAACGTTTGAATATGAAGTGGAAGCATCCGCAATTTCGGAAATTAAGATACCAAATATTGTTATTAATACTGAGCAATATTCAGATACCTCAAAAAGTTTATATGTATGCACTAAGAAGAAGGGCCTGGGAAAGCTAACAAATATTATCATTTTTGCACTGCAACTGTAATTCTGTAACTCGTTATAATTATGAATGTTTAGATATGAATTTCGTGTGTCGAATACAACACTAAAGTATATTGAATGTTTGAATCTGTTAATCTGTCCCGACTATAAACAGCTGTAAACGTAAACGTCATTATCGATATTATTATCTTTTTTGTCCTTAACGTTCTGTGATTCCGTACCAACGATTGATATGAAATTTGATACTTGGTCATAAATTCACAATTGAGTTTTTAGACCGTTGAAAATAAATTCGCCATTAAAAACAAAACTGAAAAGGAGTTCCAAGGGTTTTCAACTCTATCCCAATATGTGTAAGACTTTAAGTTCTGAAATATCTATTTTTAAAGAATTTATCTATCCAAAATTCCTTGACAAGTTATTTATAAAGAGAGCAGGTTTGTCAAAGGAATTAGCTCGTATGCCAACTTTTCAACAAATCTAATTTGGGCCCAAGCGCTTTGAAAATTGGTAGTAATCGGGCTAAACATATATCATAGAAAACGATAACTGAAATTAAACTGGTCAGTTTAAAAGAGCTATTCTCTGCCCGCATAACAAAAATGAAAGCAAAGTAATATTATTCCATAGAGTTTTTACTTTTTAGATAAATGTGACATTGGAAATCTGTCTGAATTCATATCCTGGCTACCGAAATCATCAATATTTAAGAACTAGAAAACTACATATGAGGACAAGACTGTATTGTATAATACTCAAGAAAACACAATGATCAAAAAAAAGTATTTAACCCTTTGTATATTAACGTGGTTTTCTATAAAATTTTATGAAATGTATTATTTTTGGTAAGAATCAATTTATTTTATAGATTGTTTTTCACATAAATATAAATATCTTATATTTTTGTGGTAATATGTATGAATGTATGTATCAATCATCCTATATACCAGGGCTGGCCAAGTCGATCTCAATCGATCGGTCGATCACAAAACTAATTTTCACTGATAGCCCGCAACTTACAAGGTATTAACGCGATACTAGCGTTTTTCTTTGTTTCTCTTTTCCAAATACAATAATTTCAATCTCAATGTTCTATTACTTATTTTATGAATTGTCAGATTCATGGTTGAACGATTTTAAGAACAAAAGCCATGTTATTATTCCAATTCAGGATGTACAATTGAAAAAGAATTTATGGACATGTAAAAGGATAGTTATATAACATTATTAGTAAAGTTCTTGTTTTGGACTCAATGTAATGAATTGACAGATATAAGTGACACCGCACAATCACTTGTTTGTATCCGTATGGTTATTGGGGATTTTATTTCAAAAGAACAATTGTTAACATTTTTTAGGAAAAAAACTAGAGGCGACAATATACTTAAAGCCTTGAAACTGAATTCATTTTAATCCCCTTATACTGATTAATTATCTTTTACCTATGTGTACAAGTTAGAATTACGTATATGTTCGCTTCTATCAAATAGATATTAATCTCAAACCTTCAGCATTATGTGCATTCTAATACGGTATTTTTTGGTATGTTAAGTCACTTGAAATCTATTTGGAAAAAACAGTGGAAATCCCGAATTTTTTTGGTATCGTGCCTCTGTAGGAAATAAACGGAAAATTGATTGAAAATTTTAAAATTACCGTTGCACTATATTCTGCTTATTTACACATAGTTATTAGGAATGCACATTGTACCTAAACGGAATATATATACACATTTAGTACACATTTAACATTTCTCTTTTACAGTTAGCTCATGAGTCGATCGCGATACATTTTGACATAAAAAGTAGATCTTATGTACTTAAAAATTGGCCATCCCTGCTATATATGATCTGGTAAAGTAAATTCTTAGTTACTTGATAGAATGTGTTCCTAGTTGAATTTGTAATTCAGTAGTTTGTAATTGTTCTTTTTTGAAGATCCCGATCACTTTACCTAACTTAAATGGATAACAATTAACGAATTAATTAGAACTAAGTGGAAGGTGTAATTCATTACCAGGTACGGGTGTGGTGGGCCTAGAAGGTGGTGCAGAAGGCTTAAGGGTATTTGATTTAGATGCGGCAGCATTCCTATTATTTTCTGTAACGGCATTACTTATTGGACCACCTGCGGTTGGTGTGGTCGACGGAGTGGAATCCTTTTTGCTGGGGTTCGATACGACCAGAGTAACGAGTCCTTCCGTTCTTTTTAATAATGTTGCAGCCTACAAAAAAAGAAACAGATTTATAACATTATATCAAAAATAGAATCGAAATGATACGATATTATTGAAGTTACCAGATTATTTATAAAATTGTTAATTAAGTACTTAGTTATATAAAAGAAAGATTCGTTTGCAATGGTGATCTGAAGTGGGAAAAATATCTGGGAAAGCAAGAGCAGAAAAATCCAACAATTGACTTTGAAACAATGGATATTCAATCTTTTTTCTCAAGAGAGTCATTTACCCAAGAAACCATAAAAAGGAACAACCATCAAAGGAGTCAGACTGAAATTCGAATTAGTGATAGGATACAATAGCGGACCATCAGTTTAAAGATTAGTCAAATTTTCGTGGTCAAATTTATTTGACGAGGAAGAAAAAAATTGTGTACAACAGGAAAAATTTAAAATCAATAAAGCGCAGCCAAACAGTCCCAGACTTGGAGCTGACACGTCTCCACAACAAATAATACATGTCTCGGGACTAACAATAAAACGTTTTTCTAAACTTTCGATGTCTTTCTTATACAACGATTTGTCGTTTGCCTGAAAATTGGTTTTAGTTGTGGCTATATCGTTGTTATCGGAGCCAAATCTTTCTCTGGAGTATCTTTTTGTGATGTGCGAGAAGTAGAAGTCAGATGGGGCCAGATCTGTTGAATATGGCGGGTGTGGAAGCAAATCGAATTGTAAATCGTTCAATTTCACCATCTTCTTCATCAACTTGAAGATCGGTGTTATGTCTTAATTAAACAAATGTGTTTTTTTACTTTTTAGGACTTTTCTGTAGATTCAGTTCACGCTCTTTTCGACTCGGGCGTAGTGATAAATCCACGTTTCATCTATTGCTATATATCGACGCAAAAAACGTTTGCATAACGCGTAAACAGGTTCAAACAGCGCTTCGAACCATCAATTTGTTGTTTTCGTTTCAATATGAGCAAATAGGTTAGTTATACTCAGGGTTTCATGCACTATTTTGAAAACGGGGCCGTTTGAGAACTTTGGCTTATTCGACCACGTTTAAAATCTGCATATCATCGGCAAATAGTTGTTTCGATGGACATTTAGTGGTAACACTCTTCAAGTCATTATTGAGATTGAACAGTGTTTTCTCGCATTAAAAAAACAAAGTCAATGTTTGATTAACACACGAAATTAGTTTTAATCCATCGATTAAACAAAAAAACGTAGCGTCACTTAGCCTTCAATATCTCCATGACTCAACCGAAAATCATGCAATTTTTACACTTGTCTTTTGAAGGTGGGCATTAGCAGCGCCATCTGTGTATCGATCCAGAAACTTAAATATCCATGTAATATGTACTATGTGCACAGAATAACAATAAACGTATTCTAACACAGGAAGACTGGCTACTCACAATGTAGATATTTCTTTCTCTGAGTACATCTGAGAAGAACTATTTTGTGAAGGTCAATCAGTAATCCAGTTAAAATATTTATTACAGAAAAAGAGTGAGGACAGAAAATCCCAATGAAGAACAAGAATGAGGAAACACACACACACACAAGACTAATAATTGGAGAATTCAGCTAAAATTAAAGAGAAAAACAAAACTATATAGATGCATTTCTTTCATAGACCTAAATAATGCGGTTTAATCACAAAACAAACAAAGTTGAGTCATTTATTTTAACAACTGTTAGAACTCGTAAATAAAAGTCAATTTTCTAAAATTCCTTTATATAAAAATCATGGAACAAGAGAGTTATAAATAATAATAGATTATTAGCTCCAAGTCACAATAAAAGTTTAACAAATAACCATTTATAAAAACTATTAAAAAATTAATAGACATACACTAGTGCGTTTATTTTTTATTTGTGGATATTGTGTTTAATTTATTTATGGTATTTCTCAAAGAAACATATTATAAATTTTTCGTAAATTGGTCCTTTATCTGAATACCACCATCCCCTAAATTAAGGGTGGACATGTGAGATAAAATTATGCAAGTTTTTGTGCACAAAGGAAGTAAGTAGAAATATTAAAAACTAATAAAAAACTATATAATATTCGCACTACGGTACATTTTCCTTGTTGATAAGTAACCGTGGGCCCCAAGGCATGACAAGTCATGAAAACAGATGAAAAATTTGTCTCTAATCATTTTTCCCCTTAAGAAGACAGAAAAATAAAAAAATTAGAAATTCAAATATTAACTTTTTTTATAATTGCCTGAAAATTCACCAACAGCTTTTATTAATTTTGGGGTTCACATCCCTCGTTTCTATACTTAGAGTGGGGGATACTAACGGTAAACGAAGATCCATTACAGTGTTTTTGACGATTTTTCACAATGGCATCCTCTCACTTACCAGTTCCATCCTTAACTTAGGAGATGATGGCATTTTGATAAAATTTTCATTATTTTATATTGATTACCTTATAATAAAAGAATATCAATATCAATATTTTTGTTAGATATATACCATAAACAAAAGAAAAACAAGATCTTTTATTAAAATATGCAACCTTTGACCGCTCATTTCGACAATAGGCTTTATAAATTATGCTTTAATTTCCTAGGTATAAAATTCAATTTAAACAATGAATTGCATCCATATCTCTATTTTTTTCGCGGAGTCCTCCGGAGATCATTGCCTATGTCATATTTCTTTTCAGCGACCCCAAAAATCCCTAATTAACAAAATTGGACCCACTTCTTCAATTTTACCTTTAATTTTTTTTATTAACGACCTCTTATGTACCGGTGCAAATTTTCTCTAGCTACAAATCCCTTTAAGAGTTCTACTAAGTTGTTAAAATAAATTACTCAACGAGTGAGTTACTTAGATATCCATAAGAATAAAATCCTGAATAAATAAAAAAACAAAACGGAAATAACAGTATTAACCGTTTTCAATAATACTACTAGATACAACCCTAGAAAAGCATAAAAGTTAATTTTATTCAATACAATTATATAGGGTAATTACAATTAGTCAAACAACTTACTGTATCGTAATTGGCACCGACTAGAGAATCTTTGTTGACGGCCAAGATCATCTCACCAATTTCTAGACCAGCCTGAAAAAAAAACGAGTTATATACATAAATAATTACGCGATGATAACGGAAATTGTTATTATGTTCACCCGAAAGTCAATTTTCGTTATTGAACACGAAAACAAATTTTGTTGTGTTATCGAAACTCAAGATAAATAATTATGAATGCATTGTTTGGCATCGACGAAAAAGGTGAGAATGGAAAATACCGTATTTTTTACATCGAGTTGATAAGAATACTGCACGGGAATAAATGTTTTTTTTAATAAAGTAGTCAATTTCCATTACGACGGTTTATACCGTTTATAAATAAGATTGAATGATTAATACAAAGCGTGGGTAAATTTACGATTTTGGTGATATCGTAGCCATAATAGTAAACGATTTTAGATAAAATTAGCATAAAACAATAGTCGGGGATAATTTGCTAAGTATAAATTCTAAAACAGGTAAGTTTTTTATCGTAGGCTACCTCATTTATTTTGTAAATGTAATGTTTGTAATCAAAGATTTATTAAAAGAGAACTATAAGCCTTGGCCAATTTATTTGAAAGGTATTCGAGCCTTTTTCCAAATATGCCAATAAATGTATATAAGCAATAAACTCTATTTGGTAAATTAATGATACCAGAAATATGGAAAAACTTTGATAAGAAAACACATGTAGAAAATTATATGCCCATAAGTGTTTATTATTCCATCTATACAAATTACTAACTCGAATTATAAAGCTAGATTCATACTGATAGAAGCTAATAGAAAAGTTCACTGAATACAGCGTCCATCTGCATTTCATTCATAAACTTTGATGGCACTGAAACCTAGTCTTACTGGTAGCACTTGAAGATGAGAGAATAGATTAGCGATATTCCAGCATCATCAACATTATTTACAAACCATCAACTATCAACAGGCCTTTGATAGCATTGTGACTTGTGACCTTTTCCTGGTAGCACTGAAAGATGCGAGAATAGATTCACGATATAGCGAGAATAGATTCTCGATATACCATCATCATCAAAAATATCTCAAACGAGAGACTTTTCACATTAAAATAAAGGAGAATAAAAATAAGAGTGAATTTCCCTTCGGAATGGTAGGGCGACAGTATTTCACCCACCGTGGTCATGGAAAATGTATTTAAACAGATGGATTCGGAAGATATTGATGGTGTACGATTGAGTCAATTCAGGTTCGCAGACGATATAGTACTGTTCAGAGCAGACAGAGGTACTAAAAACATGGTACATGACTTAAACAAACATTCGAAAAAAACAGGAATCAAAATGAACTAAAACTTAAATAGTGAATAACACGCATAATGCCATTACAATTGACTATTTATCCTTATATTAGTTTTATACTAAAAAACGAGGATATACCAAAAAGTCTAAAACGTATAGTATATGACAGTTGCATATTACTAGTGAGTACATATGGATCGGGACCAAGGAAAACTACAGAAACACTAGTTCTAACTCAAAGAGCGATGGGATAGGTCTTGAGGGAATCACTCTGAGAGAATGTGTGAATTAACGACATTGTGAAGATACAAGGCACAAGGGGAATCGTAAAGTTCGATACGGAGTGGTTGTATCTGTCTCAGTCTAGAGGTGCAAGCAATAGGTAGAGGTCAATTGACTGACGCAAACAAACAACAATCACAAGTAAGCTTAGACAGCGTTAGATACGTCCACTTGGTTTTCCGTCTGTCTCACCATGCGTTACGTTTTTCTCGGTGCTTGACGTACGCTATATTGAATTAATATCTCTATGATCGGCACTGGTCATAGAACAGTGATAGATGTCAGTAAGTCGCTTAGCGAGGTTCAGTGCCAATGGGTCGGGCAAGTGGCAAGAGAAAACGCAAAACAATGGACAGAGATAAACAATTTGGAAATCAGATGAAACTAAAAGACAGAAATGAATGGAAACATTTGGAACAATCCTACGTCCAGCAGTGGACGAGTACAGGCTGAGAAGAAGAAGTATAGTAGTTGCCATAACCATTGCATGGGACAATCATAAAACGGCAACAGTATCTGTAATTTTCTCAAGAAGCTCTGCAAGAGTACAGAAATCTGGTGAAAATTTAACAACTGTTCAAGGCTGGCATTAGACGTTTGGTGAACCTAGCTTAACCAGAAACACTTATTGAGATTTCAGAGCGGTTAGTCCCCCCAATGTGTTATTGAAGGTATTAGAGGTGATGAAACTTAGAACACCCTGCGAGTCAGTGATATCAAAAGAGCAACTAAGCTATTCTATAAAACCCAAAAGTAAGGTTAATCTGGTTTCATCAATGATAACAAGAACGCACCACTTTGGTGAAAATATTTATTAACAGCATGAGTAAGATAAACAAGGTGTTAGATACATACTCCCCGGGAAAATGATACCTATCTTAGGAGTCCAAAATGTTTTCAATGCCGACGAACTGGAAATTTAGAACCTTCCAGAGACAGTCAACTCCGTCATATCATTAACGTATTTGCTTCAGTACAACTTAAAAATTTAGTATAGTTGCGGCCGTACAATCCTGAAGTCAGCAGGCTTTATTGTTAAATGTCAGACAAATTAGTCCCAAATAATGACGAATAAATGAATAGCGAGACCTCGATAGGAAGAAATATTGAGTTAAGTTGTAACAATAATCAATAGAATTGAGGTCGAAACGCATCTGCTCGTACACAGATCTGTCGTACATGATAACACCACGTTAATATCAGTTAATATTTTGTTTTGAAGCAATAAAGGCTCCCAGGAGAATTGATGTTGGGCACGCTCAATGGATACCAAGAAATTTATAATTATGTTGATCAATGAACTGGCAATGATACATATGTAATATAAAAACTAGAAGAAAATCCGGTATGAGTTAAGTTCTACTGGATTCCAAACAGGGTTGTATAATCCCTAAAAGGCAATGCAGCCGAAGGCCAAACATGAAAGAGTTGCACACCTAAATCGTCATCGTATCGCTAAGATTGTAAAGAATCGGTGACATTTAGGAAAAATAACATGTACCAAATTGATAGTTTACTCAAAACAACGTAGTTCCAGAAGTGATTAATAAGTTGTGCCCCTGACCAATTTTTTTAAAATTTGACCAGTTTATTTTCGATGCTTTAGCACTTGAATAGACTGACAGAGGAAGCTAGGTTCAACCTCTACAAAATTTATTAATGTAACCCATTCTCATTTTGTTTCAGTTGTTTGGAACGTACTGAGGACTCTAGGGGCAAGGTCTGGTGTTCCACCTTCTGGAAGCCCGCGTACTTGGTTGTAGCATCTTAAGCACACCTCTGACATTATTTTTTAGGCTTTTAACTTCACGTAGCAACTGTTTCTTTTCTTAATATATTTAAATGAAGTTTACATTTGGAATGAGCAGGTGAACATTTATATGTTTAAAGTATTCGAAAAAAAAACCGTGACATACCTTTGTGATCAATATGAGTTTGGATTAAATAAACCTCTAAGAACTGCAAATTTCGATTACTGAGATATATTTTAAATCGTGTACAAAGGCTCATATATGCAATTTAGAAATCACCCTGCTATATTAATTGAAGAGCAACAAATTTACGTAATATATTGCTTACCTTTTCGGCAGCACTGCCTTCCTGTATATCTGATATGAAAATCCCTTGTCCGACTTCGGCATGTTTACCTTCTATTATCATAATACCTAAGCTGTGATTGGCTTGCTGTAAAAAAGGAAAATGAGTTTTTAAAATATTGTGATATACTTGGGTAATCATTATCAATTAAGACAACATTTTACTGTTAAATAATAATTTTTCAGTGTATATATCACTTATTCTCTTGATTTAAGAGAACTTACATCCTACTCCATATCCACTATTATCAAAGGAGCAAAGTTTAAAAGCGCGTTTTCCAAATCGGTTCTTACGATTTTGATACAATTTATGATTTGGGGGTTAAATTTAATGAGAGAAGGGGAAATTTGTACAACTCCTAATGCCAGATGATTTGGCATATTTGTGAATAAAATAGCTCTATAAATATTGTTAAAATATCGATGTTTCAGGCACCTGTCAAGTGGCTATTTCCTATTTTGCAAACAGAAAAATTTTATTCTATCAATAATATTATTAAAATACACTCACATTCATGGAGCTTAGAATGTTTAAATTGTTACGCCACCATAATTTCTATTTATATAATAATAATATAATATAATAACTGATTTCTAATTAATATTATTTCGCTTTGTGGACAATTATGGCAGCTATATCCAATATGCTGCAAATGTTTCGAATTATTATAATTGTTTATTAATTTCCTAAACTAGAACAGTTCAATTTGGCATCTATTCGATAACAATTGAAATGGAACAACATAAAGTGCACTCACAGTTATTCCTGTTGTTCAGGGTTCAATGGTTTCTACTTTCTTGTCAATTGCTATGTTTATATTCCACAGGAAAACCATTTATCCAAATATATTAAGAATAACAAATCAAGAGTAGATAGTAATTGTAAATCCGGGGTATACAAAATTAACTGCAGCAATTGCAACAAACTGTATATCGGTAGGACATTTAGAAATTAGAGAAAATAGAAGTTATTCCGCAGAGAATAATAAATCTAATTATGAACGTCATTTAGTAGAGGATAATCATTACTTTAATGATAATGTAAAAATTTTACATTTAGAAAATAATCCCAGTAAAATCAATTTATTAGAATTCCCAGAAATTAACAGATATAAATACTCAGATAGACTAATATATAATCACTCTTAAATCTTTTTAATGCGCTCTGTGTAATTAGTTAGGAAAAGTAAAATGGTGTAGTTAGAATAATAGTTTCAGTATTTGTGAAACTTTATAAAGGTATTGTATGCCGAAACACGTGTTGTTCTATCAAAATTAAGTGTAAATCTGGAAGTGTATTTTTCGTTTATGTGTTTTCTCATCATGGATTTACATCAAGTATCAGCCCCAACAATTCAGTATTAGTGCAGGGCAAAGTGGCGCATTCGTTTGCAAAATTGTTTTAATTCATATATATTTTTTAAATGTCCGGAAGGTTTTCCTGATTATAAATGTGATATCTTTTGACGGAATTGTTTAAACAACGAAAAATTATATAGCCTAGAAAAAAAGCATTTTTTGCTATTAATTATTTTTTTAAAATTCTTTACAATATTTCGAATGAAAAAAGTCCTTACACCCATCACCTTATCTCCAACCCATTAATTGTTATGAATTTTTTTAAACTGGAAATCGCCGAAATTCCTAATTTTCTTGAATTAAATAATATACCTTAAAAATTGAAATGCTATAATTTTTAATTCTTTATCAAGAATTTCAACTATATTAACCAAAATAGCCGAAATAGGTTTTAAAAATTTTGTTTAGTTCTATGTTTTTTTAAATTATAACAATATGCTTCCTACGCGCATCTGGTTTTTCAGCGGTAATACGTTAAAAAACATTAAGGTTTTTCATGTAAACTTATTAATTTTTCCAATCAATAGTTTTATGTAATGAAGTTTTTATTCATTTTTTTGATAACTGTTTCCGTCGTTGAACTGGATACAAATATTTTGGTTTAAAAAAATCAATGTCAGAATTTCTATAAAAAATAAACATCTTCAACTTATTTTTTAATATAGTAAAAGAATATATACCTGTTGTGATCCATGAAAAATTTCTACCTGTTACGAGATGTCTACCTATTAGATCAGCATAGTCCTGGTTTTTATTTTAAATCGGATTACGGAGTATAAATTGTAAATTACTTAAATGCTTCTGAGTTCTATTCTAAGGTTATATTTACTCATTAATATAAAATTTTTACATTAAATTACCGTTTGTACAGTTAATTAATTTAAATGCCAGATTCAATTCAACATCCGCATAACGTTATACACGTCAAGTTCAATTTACGACATGAAAAAAGTGATCAAAATCATCGAAAAAGTGAATAAAAGTCTCATTACATTAAACTATTAATTGGAAAAATTAATAAATTTATATGAGAAACAGTAATGTTATTCTTTTTATCGTATTATCTCTGAAAAACCGCGAATAAATTTTACAGTGCGTCGTCTGCCTTTCTCTTACTCATCTTATACATCGAGATGAGAGTGAGATAAAGATACTTCTCTCTCAAAAGTGCACGCGCGTAGGAAGCATATTGTTATAATGTAAAAAAAAACATAGAACTAAACAAAATTTTTAAAATCTATTTAGGATATTTTGTTTAATATAGTTGAAATTTTTGATGAAAAACTAAAAATTATAGCATTTCAATTTTTAAGGTATATTATTTAATTCAAGAAAATTAGGAATTTCGGCGATTTCCAACTTAAAAAAATTCACAACAATTAATGGGTTGGAGATACGATGATGGGTTTGAGGACTTTTTTCATTCCAAATATTGTAAATATAAAAAAAATAATTAATGGCAAAAATGCATTTTTTCTAAGCTATATAGTTTTTCGTTGTTAAACAATACCGCCAAAATATATCAAGTGTCATCTTACACTTTTATAATCAGGAAGACCTCCCGGACATTAAAAAAAATTATGAATTAAAACAATTTTGCAAACGAATGCGCCAATTGACAATAACCTTAACCGACTAGGAGAATGAGTTATGTGATGTCATAACATGGGTAACTTAAAACAAAATTTAACGAAAAAACAGTTCATTATTTAAAGAATTTATGTGCAACATTTGGACCTCAGTGCATAAGTAAATAAAAACAAAACAAACAGAATAATACATTCGAATTCAAAATAACAATGGAAAGTTTTTAAACAACTATAATAGTTGAAATTAATTTAAAACTTGATAATAATGCTTTGATATACGATATACGGAATGAATACTTTTAATAAACAAATACTGGCATAACATGAATGAGTCATTCATGTAATAATGAAGGTTATTATAACACAATATAAGGTAACATATTTAATTACTAAATACTGAAACTAAAACATGGACGTTTGAATGTTGACAATTTAGTATTATAAAGTATGCCTTTTAATGATATTTAGAATTTACTCTACATTTCTAGTGTTTTAGTATGAGATCAAAAATTAACTGCCAAGTAACAAGTAATGGTGTCTTGTTTAATGTGTTTTGGTTCGTTGTTTTACGAGTACATAGACATATTTTTGCTCGAATATTTCCGGAATAGTCTCAGAAACAATAATTTTCTTATGTGTAAATTTTAAAAGTTTTGGTTAACTTACAAAAAATCATAATGTGAAAAAATCGAATGACTACAGTTTTTGCCTCTTTTCCTGTTTATTACTTCATTTAAAAAACACTCAAGACTAAAAGAATCGTAATTACTATCACTATTGAATTGGTGGCAAAAGTTGAAATGCAATACTGAAAGACAATAAAAAAAGATTAACACAATAATTTAGCAGCCCATCCATCGTTCAAAAAATGTTGAGGACTTCCAAATTATTGAGTATTAATTTTCAGTAACTTATATTTAAAAAAGAACCGACTTCAAATGAATCAAAATGAAAATAGTTTAAATAACCAGTACAATAAATAATTAATATGAATAACGTAACACGTACTCAATATCGCCTTTTTAAAAATCAATTTATTGAATAAGTACAATTAAAATCAATAAAACATTAAAATAGAAAATATAAAAAAGATATATAAGACTCGACGTTCCGATGCTGACTGGCTGCTCCCGCTGTCTTTTCTATTATATATGATCTTGAGAGTGCTGTGTCAGCTCCATCTGCCTGGCCTATTGTTTATATGGTTTATTTGGAAGATGGTGATATAATTCCTCCCTACGCAGATTCGACTTCCGATGTTAACAAGGAGGAAGGCGAACATTATCGATTTCCAATTCTTCTACAGGTTGTGCTTTGGTCACTCTGGTCCTTGGTTTTGGACGTGAAAACCATGTTACCATTTTCATGTAGCCAAAATATCCAAGTATGGCCACAAGTACAATATATGTGAGTATAGTCCAGATGCTGATACTGGAATGAGGAGAGGTAAACTCTAATGCTGGTTGGTTCTGGATGAATCCGGACTTGATTGTCTGCAGTTCATCAAGTTCAATGTGTTCCAAGTGGATGCTGAAGTTGGTCGGGATAGGAGGCGTATCCGTATCGAACTCTGGAAACATGATTGGTTGACTGGAGCTCTCCGGGTACTTCTCGTTGATCAGTGTTTCGATGTTGGTAGAAATTTGGCAGCTGATTGGTAGGTCTATGAGGAATGTCCCTTTAAGTTTGGTTACTTCTTGTTGTAGATGACATCGCAAACTCACGGTTTCTTCTTTAGGGAAGATTGCAATCCATTGCCTGTTGTTTTCTAACTTTTTGAAGGTCGTCTGAGATACAGCAATTGGAACCTGGCGGCAAGTAGAACTATTTTGGATGTTCAATAATTGGATTTCGCAAGGATTTTTGTCTGTTATGTCCATGAGATCAACTTTGTTACAGAGAAAGTCTTGTGGTCTCAGCTCAACGCAGGGTTCGCCATTAAATGAATAGTGCAATTTATTTGTTAGCAAATATTTATTTTTTGTAATTATTCCCTTGAACTGACTCTTATAAGGAACAGGAATAGAGTAAAGGTGGTACAAATCAAATGTTTGTGAGTAAATAATAGGTACGTGTAATATGTATGAAATTCTGTTATTGAGAATGAAACAATCTACTGTTATGGTTTTTTCCAAGAGAAATGTATTTTCTAAAGAAATTTTGACTGGAAATTGAATATTAAATTTCGTTTGCAATGATTCCAATTCTTTGAACAGATCAGACGTTCTTATAATACTAGGATGCATTGTACCTAGCTTTGCAAATATTAGTGAATTTTCAATGTCCTGTAAGATCAATAATATAATTTCGTAAATGTTTGAAATTTGATTTAGAACATCGATTATTACCATACTGTTTATATTATAATGAGCACCCTCGACTATAGCGGCAATGTGCCCAATCTTTTCTTCCAAAAGTTCTTCATTATGACTTATCTGCTTAATTGTGTTATTAAATTTATTTATTAACGCAATAGTTAAAGAATTTTGATTTTTTATGTTTGCTGCCAATTTATTTTCATTATTTTGTAGTTCTTGAATTAATTTATCATAACGTTTACCGTCTTCTTCATCAAGTACTCCTGCCACTGCTTTAAAAATTGAACCGACTGCATTAATTAAACCTCTTTTTAATCTACGAGGATGTGGAATTATTTCTAATAATTTACTTTCTACCCTTTCATCTAAAAATGCTAGGATTTTGAGCCAGTTAGAAGCACTCATTTTATAAGTTGGATTAGTTTCAATGAACTTAATTATTTTTGCTGATTTGTCTTGAAGTTTATTTACTTCAGTAACAATTAAATTCAAGTCGTAATAATGAATAAGAGTATGTGAATATTTTGTTAGTTTTGCTGAGCCAAGTCGTAGTGGTATAATGCCAGGGTTATCGTCAAGATTTCTTAGCAGAATTTTATCTTGGAAGCCGCAAACGCCGGTTAGTCTGAAAAACAATTAAAACTATCTTAGTCTCTAAATGTATAAGGTTTCTTAAGAGGTCGTTTTACATTGTCCATGTGAACTTTCTGTTGTTTTTCTGTGGAAAGAGTCTTTTTGTTTTCATTTACACTTACAAGGTTGCAAGATTTGTCAAACTTATTAGCGTGTTTCTGGCGTATATGCTTTTTTATAAAGATCTTTTGGTTCGGTTGAAATATCTCCGGTTTGTCACGAACTCGGTTTAAGTTTTCAATTGCTTGTTCTTTATGCGCTATCATCTGGGAATTTAATTTTTCATATAAAACTTTTGCTTTGTCTTTGTGTTGATTAACATAGTCGTTTAATATTACACGGTCTATTTCTAAGTTAAAGGGGTCATTACTACTGATATGTCCGTTGATTATGTCGATGGGTTTTAATTTAGTAACAGAATGCAAAGAATTGTTGTAAGCTAATATAGCATATATCATTTTCATTTTAACAGGGGTTTTCAAAAATCCGCGTGTATTTAAAATGCGCAAGTGTTCAATAATTGTCGAATGAAACCTTTCAATAATTCCATTCGATTGGGGATGATTTGGGGAACAAAAATGAATTTTTATTTTATGAAGATTTAATAGTTCTGATATGACAGAATTTTTAAATTCAGTTCCATTGTCAACAATAAATAATTTTGGAATACCGTGATGAGAGAAAAATCGTAGAAGGTTATCAGCAATTTCAGTTGCATTTGCGCTAACAAGAGGATATGCTTGAGCATATTTTGAAAAGCTATCAACAATTGTTAAAAATTTTGATTGCTCAAATGTAAAAGTATCGAGATGAACTATTTCAAATGGTTTTGCAGCTGTTGGTGTGATATTAAGTTGCATTTTAACCGGGTTTCGATCATATTTACTTTGTTGGCAAATTTCACATTCATTGATAAAAGTTTGTATTGATTTTTTCATAAGTGGCCAGTAATATATTTCTTTGATTTTTGATAGTGTCTCGTCGATACCTCGATGGTTTGACTTTCCTTCGTGGTAGTTTTTAATGACTCTTTCTATTTCTTCATTTTCTTCCACATCTATTAATTTTTTCTTGCATCTCTTAAATCTTAATGAGGGCCAAATGAAGTGTCGTTGCAAGGCAACAGAAAATGGTTCATAAATTTGTGGGTTTTCAAAATACAAGTAATACTGTACACCTGGTGCAATATATTCCTTTACAAAATTAACAACATCTTTTTCAAAGTTGTTTTCCGATATTTGAATGGTTATTCGTTGTTTATTGTCAAACAGAGTTGTTATTTTTGGGCTTGCTGGTGAATGATGGACAGATTGTATTAAAATTTGATTTTGTCCATAATTGACTGCGGTGTCTAAAATAGGTATATCAACTATCGGGTGATGTTCTGCGTTTGAATGTACAGTGCCATCGTCTGTCTGGTCAGGATTTTGAATTGGTGCCGGATCTTCTTGTTCTTGGGGAATTTCAGGTTCACCTATGTTGACGATCATGGATGAATTATCGTTGACTTCAATTTCGGCGGGATTTTGGCTCGGGCCTTGACCATTCTGAATATTCCTTTCAGGTTGATAGTTGAAAGTTACGCGATTTTCGGGGTCGACACCTAAAATATCGTCGAACTGGTTCCAAAATGTGTCGGATTCTTTGGCATGGATTTCGATCCGGGATAACGCATCCGCGTTTAAATTTAACTTGCCCTTCTTGTAGATAATCTTATAATCGAATTCCTCGAGCTTTATTCTCCATCTCATAAGTTTGGAAGTAGGGTCTTTCAATGAAAATAGCCATTGCAAAGGTTTATGATCACAAATTAAATTAATTTTATTGCCATAGAGATAATTTCTCCAGGTCTTGGTAGCCCATACTATTGCCAAAAGTTCTCTCTCTATTACTGAATAATTCTGTTCCGTTTCGTTAAGAGTCCTTGAAGCATAAGCTATTGGTAGGTCCTTTCCAATAGGCCCTTGGGAAAGTACTGCTCCAAGAGCGACGTTCGAAGCATCAGTTGTTACATTGAACTCTTTCGAAAAGTCGGGATATTGAAGGATAGGTTCATTCGAGAGAATATTTTTGCAGGTTTCAAAGCATGTCACGAATTCTTCGTTATGCTCGATCTTTGCACCTTTCTTGAGACACTTTGTAAGAGGTTTAGTCAATTTGGCGAAATCTTTGATAAATCGGCGATAGTATCCCAGAAGTCCTAGAAATCCTTTGATTTGTTTCGTAGTTTTGGGTATCGGAAACTTCTTGATTGCACTGATTTTGTCTGGATTAGGTTTCACGCCTTCGGGGGTGACTATGTGCCCTAGGTAGGCAACTTCTTTTCTCAAAAATTCCGATTTATCTAACTGAATCTTAAAATTTGATTCTCTTAGTCTTTTGAATACGGCTTTTAATCGTTCGATATGTTCTTGTAGAGATGATGAAAAAACAATGATGTCGTCCAAATATGTTAGTGCCTTTTCGTTTTGTATGCCACGCAGGATATTATCCATGACCCGTTGGAAGGTTGCTGGAGCGTTCTTCAGTCCAAAGGGCATACGAAGAAATTCGTAATGTCCCTGTTCAGTACTGAATGCGGTTTTTTCGATGTCGTTGTTATCCATTTCGATTTGATGAAAACCGCTGGCTAAGTCCAAGGTGGTAAAATATTGGCACTTTCCAAGCTTATCTAGCAAGTCTGTAATGTTGGGGAGTGGGTATTTATCATCAATCGTTTTCTCGTTCAGTTTTCGAAAATCGATTACAACTCTCCACTTTTGCTTTCCAGATGCATCAGCCTTTTTTGGCACTATCCAAATCGGCGATGACCATGGTGAATTGCTATGACGTATGATGTTTGAATCCAACATTTTTGTGATTTGGTTTTGGACTTCTGCTCTATGAATATAAGGATAGCTATAAGATTTGCTGTAAACCGGAATTTCGTCTGATGTGCGAATTTGATGTTTGATTTTATTCGTAAAGGTCAGTGGGGTATCTTCTTGATAAAATACATCAGAATATTCTTTACATAATTTTAAGATCTGAGACTTTTCTTCATTATTCATATGACTTGTTCTAATTTTTGAAATGTCAATCTTTTCGTTAGGCTTTGAGAGATTAAAATTATTTAAGTTTATATGCTGAAAATCTGACATTTTAAATTGTTCTACTTCGATAGGTTTTGAAAAATCTAGAGTAACGTATTCAGTTGTATTGTTTAATATGGTTGTTAAAGCATAACCATCTTTGGCTATTGTTAAACTTGAAGGAATTTCGCAATTTTAAAATTTTTGATGAGGTATTACTATGTCACCATTCGCAATTGAGGTTTTAATTTTAATAACTTGTTCACATTGTGGCGAGACTTTTATTGAATGACAATTATTATGGTTTATTTGATGATATTTTAATTTGATATTTGTATAAGGGCTATTTAAATATCCTGTCTCAAAATTTATAACAGCTTGCAAAAGTTTTAAGTTATCTATACCGATCAGGCCATTAAAAACGTCATGAAATTTGAAAAGGTAAAATTTTAAATCTGTAGGTTTCTTTAATTTAAATATATCGAAAGCTGGAATAGATACACTATGTTTGTGCGTTGATTTCTGGAATACGGTAGAAACAATAAATGGATCATTTTTTATTGCATATGGAAACAATTTGAAAGCAATGTCAGGATCTAAGAATGATTTCGTTGATCCGGAATCTATTAATAATTTTAAATTATATTTTGGTATAGTAATGTATGGTAACTCGCTTGAATTTGAGGAAATCGTGTTAAAAGTTATGACAGGTGTTGTTATTGTAAAATTTTGTCGGGAGGTGAAATCGGAAAATTTTCATTTTCGTCATCAACATTTGATTGAAAATCATAATTGTTATTTGTAGGATTATCGCATTCTCCGTCAAAGTAATATTGATCTTGCACTGAACCTAAGTTGTCTTCTGGGGGGACGTCGTCTGTTTCGGTGTTGAAAAGTTGTTCAGGTCTCCTTTTGGGATAGGGAAATGGTTGTTGTCGTATTTGAGATGTATTATGTGAAATACCACTCATTGGAGTTGGTTCTGGAATTTGCCTATTTGGATTAGGTCTCCAGACATTTGATGGTTGAAGTGGTTTAAAAATTTTTGAACCTGATGGTAATTTCGGGGGTACATAATTTTTATCGGGTTGAATATTAATTGGTTGCGACGGGAATTGGTTCCTTTGAAAGTTTGGGGTCGGAATTGGTTGTGTTGAAAGATTTCTTTGAAAATTTTGTTGTCTGAAAGGTTGTTGTGAATAACTTGCGTTTGAGAAAGTTTGTTGATTTGATGGTCGTTGTAAGTTAGGCATTGGATTCGGTTTAGATGAATTTCTGTTTGAAAAGTTTTGGAAATAATGTACATTTTCTTCCTGTAGGACAAATTGTAGAGCTTCGTTAAGTGTCGATGGTTTCATGCATCTTATATTTGTGCCAAGAGGATCTTTAAGACCAGAAAGAAATGTTTTTAATGTCAAATTTTGGTAAAGGTCTCGTTTAAGTCGTTTAGCTTCTTCGGTAGTCTCGTGTACATTTACATAACTACAGAGTAAATTGAGAATGTTTAAGCATCTATCATAGAAATTTTGAGCATTTTCGTTAAGTGTTTGTCGAAGCATAACTAAATCACGAATTAGGCATACTTCGTCTCTTTGATCAGAAAAGTTTCTTGTTAAAAGTGATTTTAAATCTAACCATGTGGTTGCACCTTGTATATTTACTAAAGTTTTTGCATTTCCTGTTAGTTTTGAAATTATACTATTAAACAGATAAGCATTAATAAAGCTATCAATATTGGTTCTATCATAAAACTGGGTAATGATCGATTCACTTACACTTAAAAATCTGTTCAATTCGTTAGGATCACCGTTGAATTCGGGGATGCAATGTAAATATTCGGGTTTAAATTGAGCCATTGTATTACTAGTTTGAGGCAGTAAAGGGGGTCTTAAAATATTTCTATTAGAAAAATATGAATTATCAATACGTTCAATAGTTTCTTGAGGATCTAGTGAGTCAGCTAAAGGTAAAGTATCTTCTAAATTCTCAAGTATTGTGGACAAATTATTCCAAGACATTAATTATTGCACTTACATTAAAATTGCGACAAAGAGCATTTTATAAGGGTGAGCTTTCAGGTCGGCGATTTTTGTCCTTGCCAAAAGACACTCCTTGCGAATTTGGGCGATGCTTGTCCCAAATCCCTGTGTTGTGGAACTATCTATAAGGGCGACGATTGGTTTGGCGATGCTTGTCCTCTCCAAAGGCTGCTCCTTGCAAATTTGGGCGATGGTTGTCCCAAATTCCAGTGATGACAATGATAGGTTGAAGTGTGGGACCGCGTAATCCAAAAATTGGCACTTCACTCCGGAACTCACACCTACACTGATCGATCACAAACTTAACGGTTTCGGTGTCCGACAAATCGTTAACACGAACTTGAACCGATCGATTCGATACAATTCGGACAATCATACTGACTGCGCCAATAACGTAACACGTACTCAATATCGCCTTTTTAAAAATCAATTTATTGAATAAGTACAATTAAAATCAATAAAACATTAAAATAGAAAATATAAAAAAGATATATAAGACTCGACGTTCCGATGCTGACTGGCTGCTCCCGCTGTCGTTTCTATTATATATGATCTTGAGAGTGCTGTGTCAGCTCCATCTGCCTGGCCTATTGTTTATATGGTTTATTTGGAAGATGGTGATATAATTTATGTTCACATTTAAATTAGGAAATTTGTGTAACAAATTTATGTGATATTTATTTACTTTGACGTTTACTGAACTATTTTCTGACATATATTATTTTTTTATCTAATTTAAGGTAGAATTCTATTGATTATTTTAGTGTATTCTTATCTTATCTCTCCCGCTCTCGCTAATTTGTATTTTCTTCTGTATTATTCACATATTATTTATTTGTTTAATTATTTGGACCATTTACTATAAGCATAACTCTAATTCACCCTATATTGCAACCATTATAACCAACTACTTATGTTTCACACTATATAACATTTTTTTAACTACTATTTAAAATGAAAATCGTTACACACCCTGTACGATATACTTTCATGGCATATCTTTTAAGTTTAGATATTTATGATGAAAATTTGACAATTATATTGATTTTTGCCGTTTTTTGTACATATTTTTAGGATTTTCAGAAAAACGGTGTGGTTTACGTTATAGAAAATAAAGATAATAATGAAACCGAGGGCTATTTTAACAGATCTCGCAGGGACTATATTATGAAGCCTGTAATCAGTGGGTAATATACTTTATCCTTATTCACCCTTTTATATGCATATTGCTATTTCTGACATCTTAATGTTTATTTTATTATTCAAGTTTATGTCTTTAATTTTTATTTCTATTTTCTTCCAGTTTTTACGTTTTTATGGTATCGTTTTGTTTCACTCAACCAAAGGCTTTCTTTAATCCACAACACTGAAATAAGTCTGGCTTGTTATATTTAATTGACATTTCAACTATTTGTCTGATGATGAAAACACACACTGCGATTCTTTTTAAAGCGTTGTATACTTCTGTCCTTTTGTGTTATCTAGTAAAGCAGCAACTAAATGGTACCTATTCTTCAAAAGATCTTGGCAATTTTCTGATTTCCTTATTAGTTCAGATAATTTACAGAAAACAGCTTTTGGCGAAAAGTTGAACTAACTGGAACCAAATTCAACATTGTTTATCCATTTTATATATATTATACTCAAGAGAAATTGATATTTTAAATAAATAAAAAAAATCCACAGGTCTTTGAATTGTTTTTCTTGAAGCAGGTACATAACATAATACATAATAAGTGTTCTTAACAAAATTTTATATTTTTTCTTGGGATCTTGTATTCACTATTAACAGTTGATTATCCCACCCCCGACACCAAATTGTTACGTCTCCCGTGGGTTCAATTATACACCTGTTGTACAATTAATACTCCTTTATTTACGGTAAAAACCTTAGAGCATTTACTTTCTAGAGATAGCCAGCAGTGCACAAATGTAGTGGTAAGACTAAAGAGAGAGAGAGAGGGCAATAGAGAAGGCAAGAGGCTATTTCACTCAGTTGGGAGATGCTTCCAATGAAATACGTTCAGCATGTTGTTCCTTGGCTGCTTCCACCCACTAAGTGAAATAGCCTCTTACTGTCTCTATTATCCTCTCTTTCTAGCATTGCCACGATTTTTTGGTTGACAGGCTATATTTAGATGGTAAATGATCTACGGTAAAAACAAATCCTTAACCTTCAAAATCAATACTTGAAACACAGATCATACACTACAGCACAAAACACAATATACAATTCACTTTGAAATATACTTTACTACTTATAATCACTGAACTTATGAATTAGACTGACTCTAACGCTCACAGAACATCTATTGATATAAATTTTTACATTTAAAGTCTTTTATGGAACAATCGATTAGCAAACTAAGCATGATATAATGACCAAATACATAACACTCAAAGATCACAGAATAAACACTTGGAGAACAATAACAAAAAAAGAGGTGTAATAAATAGAAAAATCTTGAAATGGAGACTTTATTTAGAGAGGAGATCCAGAGAAGGCCTACCAATGCGAAGGACAACGACATGGAGATGCACAAAATAAGATACAAAAACCAAATAATTAGGGAGGCATGTGTTTAAAAATTAACCAAAGAAGGCTAGGATGAGACTACTTACAAAAATTAAAAAGTTCTTTAATTAAATATCATACGGTTCGATTAACCACCAACCGCAAAAATAAATTCCATCTCGCTGATATTCTTTCTGATTCTTCGGATAATATCTGGCCCATTTAATGGAAATAAACTATGATTTCATGAGAAACTAATTATGTCATTCCCATATGAAACATCCTGTATGCCCATTTTTAAACTAGATCTCGCTTGGGTTATTCCTCGACAGGGAGCTCACTCCCTCTATCACTCCCTCCCTCTCGCCCCTCTCTCTCTCTATGCCGAGAAAGCGTAATGGTAACATTTTTGAATGACGCTTTTTCGAGAAAACTAACATCTATATTACAAGTTAGCTTTTCACATAAATTTTATATCAGAAATGAAACGGCCTTCCTGTTTCTGCGGAAATTTCAGTACAGCGTAATATAACGTGAAAATATTTGACGACTTACTTGCGAAGGAGAAACAAGAAATACCTTTCGTATGTGGTGACGATTTATATTCCGGCTTGGTTCAAATCAGATAGGGTCTTGAAAACTCAGGCTGTGCATTATTCGTCAGATCGTAGTTGAAAATGAATATTTCATAAGGGAAAGAGAGACCTTGGGATACGCGGGATATTGGATACCCTCTAAATACAAATCCGGAAGGGTTTACCAGTTACATCGATTGCGTTTAAGCAGAGAAAGTTTAGAAAAGAGAAAGTTTGTTTTGGGACTTCCAAACACACGGATAGGGTAAAAACGGAAAAATGTAGCTTCATAAAGAAATTATTTCTCTCGAAATGGAACTGGCAAGGGAATTCAGAGCAGACACGAAAGAAAATTTCTAATCAATATTGAAATCCGTACGGTTTGTTTTTACTGAAGGGCTTATTTATTTTTGATTCGCATTACTCTTCAATAATTTACATATGAAAATTGTTCAATAATATACGATACAAATTTCAATCATTTTTTGGCGTTGAATGTGTTTTGGTATGCAACTTAACCTACTATTAATATTCCATTTTAATTTTATAGTTCAGACATGGGGTGTAGAGATATAATAAGCAATCACTCTCAGTGCAAAGAGAATGTCTCCATATTGTTGAGTAAATACATGGATGTTTAAATAATAAATTAAAACAATTAATGCGGTGGTTCTTTTATTTACTTTTCATCTGGCAGGGATGACAACGCTCTGTGGGGGCTCCTGCTTCTGCCTAAAGTATAGAGAAACCTGCCTTGTAGTTCCGGATATTCGGGAATCAAAGGCTAGGAGAAAACAACTTTGATTATTAATTGCTTGGTTATATAGTTTAGGAGATCGGCTATTGGTAAACAACTTATCCTAAAAAACTAAATATTTTGAATCCAAAGCCTCAAGATTCGTAATGTCAAAGATTGAAGCAATCAGAGCCAAGGAAACTGCCAATGATTTTTTGAATGAAAGTAACAGGGATTTTCATTAAAGAGAGAAGTATCCCAACAGTTAGAGGAGCATAATATAGATTTGTGTGTTCTGAACGAAATAAGGAGTAAAAGACTCAGAAATTGAAATAATGTCAAAGTCTAATTAACACAACAGGTGATGATGAATAGATGAAATTTGGGATAAAGCAATTGAGGAAATTCAACAGTATAAAAACTATGAAAAACAGTCCTCCGGCACCAGGCGACATACCAATTGAGTTATTCAAATACAGACTATTAAAAGTTATTGAAATCATAGAAGTATTTTATGATTTAGAAGTGAAGTACCATCCAAAGGGAACAAACTGTTACATAAAAAAGGAGAAAGAGATCGGAACTTTTAATATCGGGATTGGGTATTACACAGGTCAACATTTGAACTAAGCGGGAATACGACATGCCTTATAGTGTACTAGGGGTTTTTCGGGTCGCTGATAACGATGAGAGGATCGGTTGACCTTCATCATGTCAGGTTCAAGCGCTTTTTAACGTAAAATCTAGAGAATTGTCTCGATTTGACCTTTAAATGACCTCTGGGAAAAAGCGCAAGGTCAAACAAACTATGGATTCGAACTCAGAGACCTCAAAAGCATAAGCAAGATTTTTTTTTAGATTTTTTGGTAGACCTCTCTAGATTTGACCTTCAAATGATCTTGAAATAACCTCTGGAAAAAAGCCCAAGGTCAAACAAACCACGGAAGCTGTAGCAAAATATACATAAAATAATAGCATTTATTTAGATGGCTTGTACAAAACATAACACTAAAATTATGTCTACAGACATACAGTACCATGGGTATTAAAATAATACAGAGTAATATTTATTATTTACATATACACATATACAAATATTCACACTTGTGAGAAAACAAATAAGTGTACTTACTCTCTTTCGTCATCTATGTTTGACATATATGGAGGATGGTATTATTGCTCTCTTTTGAATAATTCTACTCCACTTGAAGTTAAGAACCAGTAGGTTGTCAGGTACTTCAAATGGGGTTAGATCAACACGTATATCTACTGTCCAACTCATTTAGATGACTTCTTATAGAGTAATTAATGGGTAATATATGCTCCATGTGGTAGGGCCAATGTACGAAACATGCCAATTAATGTTAGTATGAAGTTGGTAGACAACGTAACTCTTTTCTCGAAGTTCTTTTGGACTTTCATCGTCTTGAAGTGGTTGATCTCACAACGTTTCAATAGCTGTATATCTGCTATAGTGAACAGGTAAAGGATAGGAAATTCAGATTATCACTGGTATTTATATTATACACTTAACCGGTCATGCGTCGCCGGTTATGGTCATTGGGTCTTATCCGGTCCAATCAGCCTCGTCGTACCTGGCGGTTGGTTGCCGGTGATGCGTAGCGGGAGAGGCCAATTAATGTTTTTACCAATAATCAGGTCTCTAAATTTAACATTTACTTTTGTCTTTATTGACTAATAAAAGAAAGACATTGTTTACTTGTATTTGCTTAATTTCTTTCACATGTAAGGTAATTTGTTTTTGTTTGAGTTAACTAGGAAAATTCTGTGCGGTCGTTGAATAAACTGAGGTATAATGATGACTGTTTCAGTCTTCACTTGACGAAAATTCATTTTTAAGATTACTTAAAAAAACAAACGCTTGTTTCAACAAGTCTGGCTTCATCAGAAATTGGAAATACAATGAATGTTAAATTTATATTTCTTACAAAGAAACTACAGATAAGGTAATAAAATAATTAAAGGTCTTAATTCTGGGGTGGAATTCCGGAGGAAGTGGGCAAGATGTAGGTCAGGTAAATTATACATTTATGAAACATTGTTGACAACAGATGTTAATAATATAATATATTGTTAGTTAGGTATTAGGTATAATGCTTTGCCTATTCTTTCCAATGGTTATACTATTTGCATACACACTAATGATATTATTAGTATCAAGTATTAGGCTTATAATATCTGTGAAGTGTTTTTCTAGATAATGATTATCGCCATTGATACAGAAAAATACTCTCTTCGAGGTGTCATTCCTTTGTACGCAAGACAATATATATTATATAATACATATTGTTTCTGGTCAGGGAACCTTCATCAGTGGCGCTTACCACAATTGAATGTCCTCTCGAACACTTCTTTATGTATTTGATACATTTCGTTAAATTTGAAGACGCGAGATGAAAGACCGACAACTAGGACCGACAACGTTTCAAAGTCTATTCTGACTTTGAAACGTTTGGTATTCCTGCAATTTACGTAGTTTTATTTCTATTGTGGTGTTATTCCCCAAAGAAACATATAAGTTATCAAGAATATGCCACAAACAACGTTTAGAAGATAACTAAATGGAGTTGGCCTTGAGAGATTCAAATATTATGTAATTTAGGTTGACCAATTTTCAAAATTCATTAACCAATTATGGCCGCAAAGTGAGCAATTAATTTTATTTTGAATGAGTGCTATACGAATTACTTAGGAGACAATTTCTAGTTACTTGGATCTGTCTTGGACCTTTGTGTAAATTTAGTAATAGTAATAGTGCAATAGTAACTTGCGTCCTAACTAACCCGAAGCTGACCTGAGTGGTACTCGGGACCTGAAATAGAGGTTTTGCATGCAAATTCTGGCGTATCAAGCTATATTTGGAAGGGGTTTTAACATATTCTTACAAAGACCTTTGCTCAATAAACTTTGGATCAAAAGACTCCATGAGTATAAACTCTCAGTGTACATTTTGCCCTTTGTGTTGTACAGCAAGAAAATAACAAGGAAGGGGGACGAAAATCCCGATGTATAATATAATAAGTTAAATTGATTTTTTTTTATCGAATTATACTAAAACCCTGAGACCATTATTAAGGATGTGCAATATACTGAATTTCCCTAAACACAGATCCCCAATTAACTAAAAACAAATAATTCAATTTTCAACAAATCAGAGAATACGTGTCTGTTCATTTAGAGTTAAGTTATTCTCGCCAAAATTTAATCAACAAAAAAATATTGAAACTAATTTCAAAACAAGTAACAAATCTGAGCGTTTATCACCATCACACTAGACTGGGGTACAAAAACATCTCATCGTGTCATCCTTTGATTTTCCCGCCAAAAGATGTATCTTCAAAGGAACGTCATACAGACGACAAGCCATAGGAAGATAACTTGCCAAGAAATTAACAAACACAATTTTTGCACATTAAAGGCTGTTAAATGTCAGTTAAGTCTCTGGTGAAACGGCTAATGGTGTGTTTGCGTTCTGTAGGTTTTTTCAGGTTTTTATTTTTTTGTCGCATTGTTATTCCATCATTATTATCATTTTTCGGCCCCAAATAATCCATCAAGTACCGCTTTTGGACTTACATACAGCTGGATGGATAGGAAAACTTGATCTAACACCATCTCAAAAGACAATGCCCAAGGAAGACAAAAAAGAGAATAAACTGGTCAATAATATCATTTACCCTAATATTGATCTCGAAATGATTTCCGACATCCAGGAGTCCTACTGTGTGTAACGCCGTTCCTCTGTGATTCCTAGGATAGAAATCACACAAAAAAATTCATAGGTTTACCAAAACCTGTCAAAGAAATTACGTACTAACTTTTGCGTTCAATGGATTGAAAAATTTCGAAAAGTTAGTATCGTTATCGTTTTAGTAAACCTACGAATTTTTTCGTGTGATTTCTATCCTAGGAATCACAGGGAAACGGCGTTATACAGAGTACGACTCCAGATTTGGAGTCTCTGTGAGCTAGATTTTCCTGAAACTCTTGGATGTCGGAATTCATTTCGCGATAAAATATTAAATTCAGTTATATGTACTATATACATAACTAATTATTCGAGAATTCAGTCAGTTGAGGGGAGCGCAACTGATGAAGGTTCTCGAGGAGAATCAATATATTGTATTGCGTTCAATGGATTGAAAAATCTCGATATGTTAGTATCATTCACCTGATACTAACTTTGAATATAGATACATAAATTCGTAAACAACACCATCAAGGATTGCCTTTGAAAAAAGTAAAAATTAACTTTGGTGGCGATCAGGTCAAATCGGCAAGTGGGAACGTAGCATTATATATCCAGAGAGGAATATTGAGAAACTACAATCAACCTGAAATCATTATTTTTAATGAAATGTTCAACGTTTTTCATATCATTAAAAACCAAGATTGCAGGGTGCATAACACATAATTCCGGCATCTTTTCCAGGTAATCATAAATCACATTGTTATCAAGATACAACCAGAAGCAATTCACAGTTATAGCAAAACGGCACTCTGTATGTTCGTTAAATTAAACTTTTTCATCTGGATTAGTTTCCAGCAAATCTAGATTTAATAAATGAGTACGTTGAAAGATCCCATTTAGATATGTATCCGCATAACAAAAGCATATTACCAAAGGCTTTATACCCATGGCATTATTTCTCATATTCAAACGAAAAAGAACTAAGCCGTCAGGGATTTGAGCCGTTTTAATGACATTGTTTGTAAAGTGTGGACCGAATGTGTCTGCCTGATTTATTGTTTATTTGATTTTGAAAATGAAGAGAGATATATACTAGTGACTCTGTGCTCAACAGTTTATTTTTATTTTACTGTTATATTTGGAACATATTTTAAATGTCCTTTCGTATTCATTTTTACGTTTTCCATTGCGTTTTCAGTTAAAATCAAATATATAATAGAAAAAATTCTATGTTCCTGTCGTGAAATGCTTCATCCTGGATGTATCAATAGTGTTACGAGAATTCATCCGATAGCTGGTGCAATCGGCCATCATCCAATTCGTGGAAGCGACATTCCTCCGATATTTTTGGGAAGACGAAATATTGTTTGTCTACCGACCCGAGGCCGACCGCGAGCTTAATGGGAATTCGTCGAATTGTATAGAAGTTTCGAGAACACATTTCCCGATAGTTCGTTGACCTACTAGAGAATTCTGAGAGAAATATATAAATAAGGACAGCTGGCGATGGAATTCATTCAATATTCGACGGTCGTATAGTTAAGTAGAGATAAATTGTAAATAGTTCTGTGAATATAAATTGTGTTGTAGTTGAAATAAATTTGAGTGAGTTGGACTGTGTTTTTAAATAAATCCAAGAACTGAACTGAACGTTACAATATATACTAGTGGTCGCCCAGTGGTCGAAATTCGACCCTATTTCATAAAATAGTAAAAAGTATATTTTTATAAGAAACAGGAGTTGTGGAGAAATCGGAGAAGTAGATGTAATGACCAATGGTCATTACATCTACATTTGTTCACTCATATTGACAAATCTATTGAAATAAAAGAAAATAAAAATGTAATCAAATATCGGTTTTCGAAATATTTTTCACAAATGAATGACCCCTCAAAATTTTGGCGGGAACCGCTCCTGGCAAAATATTCGATATAATAATTAGAAGATTGTTCTTTGCAACCTAAAAGTTTTCGACATTTACGGTTTCAATCAAGTTCAGGAATATTAAAGAAAAGAGAGGACCAACAACCCTGGGAGAACTTAAATATTTAATACATTCTCTATTGTCCGCTGTCTGACAATTTTTTACACAACACCTTCGGAAAGGTTGTGATAATAATATATTAACCAAATAATTAAACCATATTAAAAACAGAATATTTAATATGAAAGTTAATGCAACGCGTCCGAAAAATCAATATTGATCTACTACATTGACTATTTTACATCTAAACAATAACAACGCTTGCATGCCACTTCCATGTGTACATGCTCTAAGAATATATCTAACGATCGCTCCATTCATATATAATTACTCAATGTTTTGAGTTTCGACCGTCAAACAGATCAAATAGGCGGCACACCGGCACTGTCAGTTGTTTGGCGTTGACAGTATGGACGTAAATAATGAATTTTTATTATATTTTATTTAATGAATGAACCAATATTGTACATTAATATTAGCATTCGGCACTGAAGGTCGTCAGTAACTACTAAACAAAACAAAAATGAAGAAAATCGGTTGAGTGACAGAGGAGAAAATGGTACCTAATCGTTTTGTCTTTGCCTATTTATATATAGATAACACCGGTGTTTGGTTTTGAATTATTTTTTATTATATATATATATATATATATATATATATATATATATATATATATGTTATATACGTCGTATACAATACTTAGAATAATAATATGACAACACCGTGTAACCGGTCAAATGAGTCGTTCACATGGTGTCATATTACACGATATAGCAATTCCCAGGAAATACGCAAATGCCCATCGCACGTGTAAAACTGCTGATGCTGACAATGCAAGACGTAGCTTATAAATGCACATGCGATGGCTGTGAGCGTCATTAAGTGTATCGCATTCAATTATCTCATTTATATTGTTTAACGTAATTTTTGAAGTAAAATATTTAATTTGTGTTTTAAATAAAAATAATTTTTTTTAAAAAAGCATTTGTGTTTGTGAAGATATAAAATTGGCGCAGTCAGTAGGATTGTTCCAAAACGACTAGAACACGAGAATTCTAACTAGTCGTGGTGGTTTCCAAACCTTCGTGGGACAATCAACCTCTTGCTGGAGACACAACTGGAAGCGAGCTAGCACCAGGAACACGCAACGGCTAACCAGTGCAGTCAACTTACAGAACAGTCCATGCCAGGAATTATATTGTAAGGATTACGTTATTATTATTTTATTATTTCCATTTATTGATACACTTAATCACCATTTCTATCATCAAAGATAAATCCTTAATATTCCTTAAATATTTTAAACATATTACATCACTACCCTTGATATATTCAGTTCATTTATTTTGAGTAAAATTGCAAGGTAAGAAATATTTTAGACCAATTTTGGTACATATTGATAATTACACATTAAATTTATACCATTATTTTGAACGACAACTTATAATAACTTGATCTAATTATTTTAATATCTATCTATTTTCACATCTATTTATTTAAACATTGATTTATACGTTTTACCATTGTCAATTCGACAATATAATCGATTTAAATTTTTAATATTGTGCAAATACTTTGACTATGACCACTACAAGACAAGGTGCCACAACCCCAACGGTAGAACCTTACAAAATTTCAGAGATATTTGCGATTATTCCTGAATACGACGGGAATCCCATTTTCCTTAACACTTTTATTAGCTCTTGCACAACAGCACACAACATGGCTGTTTCTAATCAAATAGCCTTATTAATCCTTCATATAAAAAACAAGTTGAGAGGCCGTGCCGCCGAACTTGTAAATTCCCGAAACCCATCAACTTGGGACGACATCAAAACGCTCCTTGAAACACACTTCGGTGATTCACGCGAATTGTCTGCATTAATTCAAGATCTTCAGAGAATGCGACAACTTCCCAATGAGTCCCCATTAACTTTCGCAGCCCGCCTTCAAACACACGAAGCCAAAATGCACGCGGCTGTCAATAAACAAAACATAACTACAAAAGAAAAAGACGCACAAATTTCTCTTATTGATTCTATGGCTCTGAACAGCCTTTTAACTGGTCTTGAGCCGAAAATAGGGCAAATTATACGTGCCAGCAACCCTGACGATATTATAACTGCTGTTTCTAGAATAAAACGGGAGATACAACTGTGTCATTTAGAAAACCAAAAGTTTCAAGTGACACGTAACCTACAACAACAAAAACGACCAAACGCTACAACTTTCATAAAGCAATGCTCGTTTTGCAAACGAACAGGGCATTCGTTTAACGATGCTTAACTAGACAAAGGCAACAACAGCCAAACTCGAATTTTAACAATAATAATTTCCAACAATTTCGACCTAACCAATTTTCTCAACCCACAAACCAAATGAGATCCAACTTTGACCAGAATAGACAACAATTCCAACAAAATCGACCCTCAACTAGCGGACAAAATCAAAGTCCTAATAGTTTTCGACCCAATCCAAACTTTTTCAGAAATCAGCAACAAAGGGCCCATCACTTTAATCAGTCAGATTTCTATAACACTCCCAATTACACAAATGATCAGTCAAGCAATTTCTATGACCCTGATTACCCTCAACAAGATGAATACTCACATTTGGATACTGAACCACAAAGTAACGATTTATATTACTCTCAGGTTCACAATTATGAAAATTACGACACTTATGAAAATGGTTACCCTGAATTCTGCTCTGATGTACCCGATAATTCTCAGCGAAATTTTCAAACGGCTCTCACCGTAGACAAAACACCGGACACTCAAATCCTCATCTTCAGTCCCTATTCGAGACAATGAATTTCAACGACAGCTTCAATCCAAACCTCAACTTCCCGGAAAACGCTTTCCTATAAGCCCCGCACTTTCTGTTAACTCAAAGAACCTCTTTTATATCAATGACGCTTCTAACACTTACAAATTGCTAATCGACACAGGAGCAGGCTTATCAATCTTCAAGCCCAAAACTTGTGAAAAATTTCCAAACCGATCTCCTGAAAACGTTGTGATACAAGGTATCACTAACCAAAAATTACTCATAAACGAATCCACTTTAGTCCCGTTCAATCTAATAGATCCACACAAAGTCTACATATGCGATCTAGACATCGAATTCGATGGCCTATTAGGCTCCGATTTCCTGGAGCATTACAATTGTGTAATAGACTTTAATAAGAAAGTTCTCGTCACAAATTTCAAAACCATCCCACTCATGAAAGTTACTGAAGAGACATTATCAACCGACACCCAACCACAGATAAACAACCAAACGATTTTAAATACCATCAGTATCGAACCGCGGACAGAACGCGTTTTTAAACTTAAATGCGAGTTACGAAATACGGACGCCATTCTAACTTCCAGAGTATTAGAAAATGTAAGATTACCAAATGCTCTCGTTCACGTCAACGATAAAGGTGAATTTTTCACATCGGTTTTAAACGCAAACGCTAGTCCAAAAAGAATAAATTTTGACAAAATTGAATTAGAACCCATCCAGAACTTCTCTATTAATCACTGCGAAGAAATTTCATTTAGAACTAACTCTAACATAGACAGACTAACAGAAATTCACAAACAACTTCGACTCGAACACCTCAACGAAGAAGAGGCGGAATTAATCCAACAACTCTGCATCGATTTCTCGGACATTTTCTATTTAGAAGGGGACAATCTTAGTTTCACTAACGAAATAAAACACTCTATTGATACAAACAACTCGAAACCCATATTTACCAAATCTTATCGGTACCACCAAATCCATAAGGAAGAAGTTCGAACCCAAGTCTCAAAAATGTTAGAACAAGGTATCATTCGCCCTTCAAATTCCCCTTGGTCTTCCCCTGTGTGGGTTGTCCCAAAAAAACAAGACGCATCCGGCAAACAAAAGTGGCGTGTAGTCGTGGACTACCGTAAACTTAATGAACTCACAGTAGACGATAAGTAACTTGGCAAATGCCAATACTTTACTACACTAGACCTTGCTTCTGGCTTTCACCAGATCGAAATTGAATCGAAGGACATTCAAAAAACCGCTTTTACTGTAGAGAACGGTCATTTTGAATTCGTTCGCATGCCTTTCGGTTTGAAGAATGCTCCCTCAACCTTTCAAAGGGTGATGGACAACATTCTCATCGGAATCCAGAACGAGAGATGCTTGGTCTATATGGACGATATAATCATCTACTCACCAACTATACACGAACATTTGGCCCGACTGACTGAAGTTTTCAAACGACTTAGGAAGGCAAATCTTAAGATTCAGCCTGATAAATGCGAATTTCTCCGCAAGGAGGTCGCATATTTAGGACACCTCATTACAAAGGACGGAGTAAAACCGAACCCGTCCAAAGTCGAATGTATACTTAACTTCCCCCAACCACAGAACCAGAAAGATATTAAATCTTTTCTTGGTCTAGCTGGCTACTACCGTCGATTTATACCAAACTTTGTCAAAATATCTAAACCTCTTACAAAACTGCTTGAAAAAGACGTTTCATTTCATTTTAATTCAGACAGTGTTGACTCCTTTAACACATTAAACAAGCTCTCACGTCCACTCCGATCTTGATCTATCCCGACTTCAACGAACCTTTTCTTCTAACTACAGACGCTAGTGCTTTCGCAATCGGCGCTGTACTTTCCCAGGGACCAATAGGCAAAGACCTGCCCATTGGATATGCCTCTAGAACCCTCTGCAAAGCAGAGACTAGATACTCCACCATAGAGCGCGAGCTACTGGCCATTGTCTGGGCTGTCAAACACTTTCGTCCGATAATTTTTGGCCGCAAGTTTAAACTCCTGACCGATCACCGCCCGTTAACGTGGCTCTTTTCTATCAAAGATCCGGGTAGTCGACTCGCGAGATGGCGCCTCAAACTTGAGGAATATGATTACGAAATCATATACAAGCCAGGTAAAGTCAACAAAAATGCCGACGCCCTTTCGCGCATTAAAATAACTCACTTCAATGAATGCATCCATTTCCAATCAACCAACAATCTTCAATACTTTCAAATAAACCCCCTTAACGAAAACGATGACACCGACTCAGACGAACCTGAAACAAATGACGACGATAACCTAATATTTACCGAATTTCGGACATTCGTAGAACGGTATAAGACCGTCTCACTTATCGACTATAGTAAAATTCAGTACTCCAACTGTCAACTCCTTGATAGAGAAAACAAAAATATCTTAGTTTTCTTTCAATCCGGCAATTTAAAAGATTTTCATAACCAAATTCTTGAGGATATCTTCGAAGAGAACGCCGACTTCGAGCAATTCAAGATTAACATTTTCAATAGTAAAAGCGTTCGAAAAAGACGATATTACATTATTCCCCTACCAACTGATTTCGACACTGTGAACGAGGTATTATTTGCCTCAATTTACAAGAGCAAAGACCTTCTAACTGACACTGAACTATACTGCGTTGAAAATAACTTAGACCTACCTATACTCGAAATGCTTTCGTTTATATTTGCAGAAACAGACATAAAGTGGAAAGTCTGTCAGAACATAACAAAAACAGTAGAAGAGATCAAGTGCCAATAATACTAGATCAATTCCATACGGTAAAAACAACATACACAGAGGGATCAACGAAACTATTAGACGAATTAAAGAAAAGTATAACTGGCAAGGTATTACAAAAGACGTAGAAAACTTCATTAGAAACTGTCAAATCTGTCAGACAACTAAAGCTTTCCGTAAAAACCTTGACAACCCATTAGTAGTAACAGAAACTCCAAGAACCCCTTTCGAAAGAATAAACATCGACATTCTCGAAGTTCCTAGCAGAAATTACGCCCTCACTATCCGAGACGAATTAACTAAATATTCCCAGGCCTACCCGATTAGCGACAGTCCGCCAAAACCGTCGTTAGTACACTCTTGGTGTTTTTCCAACACTTCGGAACGCCTCTGAGAATACACTGCGACTACGGTCGTGAATTCGACAATGCACTCCTCAAAGACCTTTGCAAATTGTTCGATATTAACTTTCCTACTCTAGTGTAGGACACCCCCAATCTAACGGTTCATTAGAGCGTTTTCATTCAACATTGTTAGATATGATCCGTATTCATAAGGCCGAGCACCCTGACGAACACCCCTTCAATATTCTGCCATACGCAATTATTACCTACAACAACTCCGCTAACAAAACCCATGGGTTCACACCCTATGAACTCGTTTTCGGGCACAAATCTAGCCGACCCCCTGAAACCCTCTATAACGAAAAGGACTTGATTTCTAAATACATCAGAGACTTAATAACCGCATTTCACAGTACTACAAAATAGCACGCGAAAGAACCGATACTCAAAAACAAAAAGCCAAAATTCGATTCGATAAACATGTTTCGGACAAAACCCCAAATTATCAAGTAGGTGACAAGGTTTACGTACGCGAATCTCAGTTCAAAGATAAACTACAAAACAAATTTAACGGACCATTTCAAATAGTAGAACTACATACAAACTCAGCTTCTTTACTTAATTCTCGTACTAACCAAAAACCAAAGTAAACTTTGACCGTATGAAACCTTTCACAGAAGACTGATTTCTTTACAGGGTCATCCTGCTGTTCGGATCGGCAGCATCCCAATTTGAAATAAAGCCAATCAATAACACCCTAGGGATTTATTATCATGAAGAATCACGTATAGCCGTGTCAAATCACAAATGGACTCTTCTAGTCCATAGAAATCTCTCTCGCTCTAGAACAAGCTTTCGCTACCAACGACAGAATTCTCGATGCACTAACTTTATCACTAAAACTAATGTCCACCCAACCAACGTTTTCCGTGCTGACGTTCAATCACACATCAACTTACTTACCAAATCTCAAACTCTGTCAAAAACAAATTCACTGAAATCCACATGGACACTCGAAGGTACAAACGTGGACTAATCGATGGCGCCGGATCAATTTTCAAAGCCATAACTGGTAACTTAGACGCCGCCGACGGCGAGTACTTCACCCGCAGTATAAATAGTTTAAACAAAGGACAACTGCAGATCGAAAACCTTTTGAAAACCAAATCAGCGTAACCACCTCAGTTATAAAGAACTTTAACGAAACTATTCAACGCATTCAGGTCGACGAGAAAATATTTAACGAAAATATTCGAAAAATGGAAAATATGATTCGTAAAGTAAACGACAAAATGGCGTACGTGGAAACAAAACTCTCATTTCTAGAAATGACGGAAAAACTGATGGAAAATTATCTCTTTCTAGAAGACAACTTAAATGATGTTCTTAATTCCATAACTTTTGCCCGTCTAAAAATTATCCATACTTCAATTTAACTCCCGAACATTTCATTGCCGCCTTACAGGAAATATCACAGAATCTCGTGAAAAATAATTTACCTTTGCCTGTCAAATATTCAAGTATTGCACGATACTTGGAAATTACAGAATTAGAAGCTTTTCAAACAGATTCCGACCTTGTATTTGTACTCAGAATTCCACTTATTGAACAGCAATCATTTACTGCTCTCCGCTTATACCCAATCCCCATCTATGATGATAGAACTGGGTTATACCATGTACTCTCATTCACTCATAAATATATAGCAAAAAAACGACGATTCCTTACTGTATATTCCGATAAAAGACCTTAGTGCGTGCAAACCGTTGAACAATCAAAATAAATTGTGTTCCGAACTCTATGCATATCCGATAGACTCAAATGCTTTGTGCGAGGCCCAACTTTTAAGAAATTTTAAAAAAGTGCCGGACAATTGTCACAGTGCCGTGATCTCTGCTCAAGGGTACCACGTTCAAAAACTCGAAACCAACGTGTGGTTAATTATGGTTACCGAGCCTCTTAGCATTACCATCACCTGTACCGACATCAATACAAACCCTTAACACTCAATGTTAACTCTTTATTAAAACTTCAGAAAGATTGCAGTGCCTTCATTGGAATAACCAAAATCGAAGCAGAAGCCACAAAAAGCAGCAACACCCTTGACAACTATCAACCAGTTCTCATCCCTTTCAACTGCTGCGATACCATACCAGAAAAAATTGTCGTTCCCGAACTTAAACCTTTGAAACTCCATGAATTGAATTTCGAGGAGTTAAACGTCGCAAACCACAAACTCAACGACTATTCAAAGGACCTAGACGAATTAATAAATCAGCCATTCGTCAAAAAGAACATTTCTTGGTTCACCTACGTGACAATATTTTCCATAATAATAATTGTCGCTGTATTTGCCCTCCAAACGCTTTGGCGTAAACGCAATACAACCAGGGAAAGTCCATCACCCACAACCAGAATTTCAAAATTGTTGCCAAGATTGAGACCGAACCTTCGACCGAACGAAACTGAAGACATCGAGCTAAGTACCCCAAAATAATTAAAAAAAAAAAATTGTTTTGTAAAACTTTTATTGCTAAAAACTGTATTATTTTAGGTTTTATTATTAGTGACCTTAATGCTAATTATATTTCATTTTATACATTTATACAATTTACGCTATTTTATTCACTTTTGCTTTCTACAAATTTTATATGTATACAACCTTTATATTTTATTATTTTTCAAATTCTATTTTCAGAAAAGTTCCTGTAAAACAGCAACTTTTTCTTTGTGAGGGGAGTTGTTATATACGTCGTATACAATACTTAGAATAATAATATGACAACACCGTTAACCGTCAAATGAGTCGTTCACATGGTGTCATATTACACGATATAGCAATTCCCAGGAAATACGCAAATGCCCATCGCACGTGTAAAACTGCTGATGCTGACAATGCAAGACGTAGCTTATAAATGCACATGCGATGGCTGTGAGCGTCATTAAGTGTATCGCATTCAATTATCTCATTTATATTGTTTAACGTAATTTTTGAAGTAAAATATTTAATTTGTGTTTTAAATAAAAATAATTTTTTTTAAAAAAGCATTTGGTTTTGAATTATTTTTTATATATATATATATATATATATATATATATATATATATATATCACATTGTCACGGGTGACTACTTTAGCTGAGCCGTGGGGGCGCGGGTGACCGCCAAATATTCTGATCTTTTAGAGAGGTTTTTCGGCGCTGAAGGTCACAAATTATATTACAACATTTGAAGTGACCGGTATGGCCCGTCTGTATATTCTTGCAAAATGGCTTGAGGATTTTTTTTAATGAGTGTGTACAAAGAAATATGCAATAAAAACATTTTTATTATTGATTTTAAAACATTCTGAAATAAAAAAGTATGTAATCTAGAAACATAAAAAAATGAAATAAATCAATTATTTCATCAATAACGATGTTTCTTATTGAAACATGTCAAGCAATAGTGTGGCTGAGACGGACATACAGAGCAATAAGTTGCTACTTTTTTGTTTTATTTTTAGCATAGGTTCTTTCATGGATAGTTGCACTGTCTTTATAGCAAGTTTGGCAATAATCTTCTCACCGTCCCAGCTGGTCCTTCCTTGAAATAAATGACTGACAAGATGACCCGTCGGCTCAGTGGAAAAATCATTACATTTGTACCGCGTCGGGCACCAGTGCCCGACAACTAATAAACCAGTTTTTTTTTGTAAAAAAATAAGGTTCAAATAATGAAAAATAAATGTAATACACTTTTTATTTCATTCTAAACTTATTGATAAATATTCATTTTTTGATCATTATATAAATATTGCAATGGCAATCAATGTAATATACATAATTTTTTTATTTCCCATATAAGAACCATATTGTAATGTCACACTCGGGTTCAGTTCAGTTCTTGGATTTATTTAAAAACACAGTCCAACTCACTCTAATTTATTTCCACTACTTTAACACAATTTATATTCACAGAACTATTTACAATTTATCTCTACTAAACTATACGACCGCTGAATTCGGAATGAATACATCGCTGTCCGTATTTGTATATTTCTCTGGGAATTATTCTGACAAGTCAGCGAACCATCGAGAAAGTTCTTTCATGTGTTCTGGAAGCTTTAAGAGAATTCCCAGTAATGGCAGCGGTCGGCCTGTTGAGAGACAAAACATTTCGGATTCCCAGAAGTATCGGAAGAATGTCCCTTCCACGAATTGGATGATGGCCGATTGCACCTGCTATCGGATGAATTCTCGTAACACTATTGTGTTCTGTGTTTCAGAAACATGTCCTACATCAATTTCACAAACAGATACTATATAAGTAATATTAGTATCTTTAATTACTTCCATATCTGCTAGGCAATAAACATTTATTTTACAATTTCCTTGGGTTATTAAGTTCTTGAGACCAGTACATTCACTAATATGTTTTCAAGATCTATAACTTGTTGTTTATGAATGAACATTTTGTTAACTATTCTTCACAAGTAATGTTAAATGTCAAATCAAAAAAATAAATGGAAAAATTGAAATACAACCACTTAGCATTTATCCGCTATAATAATGTGTATTCTCTAAATTAAAAAGTTGACGTGAGATTTTTATTGACCCTCTCCCATTTTCATCTCAGTTATTAATGGAGATCACTCAAGGAATAATGCTGGGAATCTAAAATTTGTTTAACACTTTAGCTCCCATGTGCATCATATTTGGACACAGTGAGGTTTTCTTGCAACCCATGTCATCATATTTGGCCACAAAACTAAGCAGTAAGGTATGGGCTCCAGTAAACATTACCTATCGATAGGTCGGGGATTCCTAGACATCATTAGGACTAATAATGTGTCGCAGCTGAACGCTCAGTAGTAAATGTTTTAAGTGATAGGTTGAGAAGTTTGTACGGAATAATGTGCAATCAGTGGGTTAAAAACAATTTAGGTGAGGATGAAATTAGACAAATTATTGATGAGTGACTTTTTTGGTAGTAGGAGGGAGTATGATGATTCTATTGAAGATCGTTACCAAGATGAATTAAGTGAAGGAGAAAGCTATAATGAATTGTCTGATTCATGCCACAGAAAAAAGGCAACTAGTAATGAAAACATTCTACAAAAAATATATTTAGATTTAGACGAATTACAGTTTTTGGTTACCTATTCGTCTACACTGAATAAGTTTGATTTTGATGACGGTGCTATGGGTTTTCAAAATATTGATGATATGCAAGATAAATGCCCTAATTAATTTGTATTTGTTATTTTAGAGCTAGTTATAGATCTGCTTGTTGGAAAGACTAACCGATATTATGAACAACTTCTGATTGATGGAATTACGAATGAAACAATAATCGAAAACAGTATTTTAGCTAAATGGTATCCTACTTCAAGGGACGAAATAATAGTTTTTGTCGTGCAACTCTTGAATGGAGAATTTCAAGAACTGTGCCACTATAATATCATGTTTCTAATGTGCATTTTTTTGGTTACACGCGGGTTTTTACGGCTTCAAGAGGAAGTTTAACCCGCATGTACCAAAAATTCCCCCACTTAGTATAAAGAAAAAACAAAATATTTTGTTAAAATTTTGATAATACAAATGGTATATAAGTCAATTTACTATGTTTTAAACAAAAAAAGCCGTGGGTTTCTGGAATATTTTCTGAATTATACCCTGGGCTAAAGTGTTAATAATAATAACCAGTTATTTAGGTTTACTCCATGAAGATGACAGCTTAGTTGGTGAAACGACGTATTGAGTATACAAAAAATAAAGGTTTGGTATTAAGTTACAAAACTTTGTGTTTATACATCTGACACACTAAAGGTTCCACAGCTTTTCCAGCATAATATAGATATTACAAAATTCGTGTAGCTTTTCAATTAATTAAAGCATTTAATAGTGACATAATTAATGTTACTCACCTTTTTGATGGAGACTGTTCGGACATTTGGATAGCTCGCACTGAACTGTTCCTCAGAGGCCTGCACAAACAAAAATAACTTTACAACACATGACAATACTCGTAAAAACATGTCTTTACATACAGCTGGCTAAATCGATAAGCGAGTTTTTTTACTATTTTTTTAGCTTTCGTATGAACACGTTCGCTTCAAACGGAAAATATTTGGCTCGAAAAAGCTCTCTGTCAGACAATGAGCTTTGAACGGAGAAAATAAAACAAAACACTGGAAGTTCGGTGACTAACGGGTCAGACTTTTGTTCGTTAAAGGTAATTATTCAATCCTACTTTAATGAAGAGAAATAACAGGTTTTAAAAATACCGGAACAGTTTCATTAATGCTTTTTATTGTTTAATAGATTTGCGATTAGGTCTCACTACAATAGTAGGTAACAGCAAGAGAGTTTTTTTCTCAGTTTTCTGATTAGGAAAAATGTGTGATAATAACTCAGCACAAATAATTATCACAGTTCATTAGTATTATAAGTGATAATTTTTTATGTGTCTATTTTTTAAATAAACACAATTGATGTTTGCTATACAAGGTGTCTTAAACATCTTTAAAACATTTTTTAAAATAAAAAAAATACTTGGTACCTGGTAATTGCAAAAGAGAATACAGGAGAACATTGATTTTGCCGATTAGCATTTCTTAGTCAAATAATAGCACATTTATCAAATAATCTATATATATATATATATATATATATATATATATATATATATAGCCAGCTGTCCGTATTTATATATTTCTCTTGGATTATTCTGGCAAGTCAACGAACTATCGGAAAACTTCTTTCATGTGTTCTGGATGCTTTAAGGGAATTACCAGTTACGGCAGCGGTCCATAAGAGTACGGTGCCATAAACTGCTCGAAGGTCATCTCGTCATAGGGTGGTTTGATGCTGCGGACTTGGGCTTGGTCAACTTCGTTGTCATGACTTCCGGCATAAGGAGCTAACCGTCGAGCAGTTTATGGCACTGTACTCTGATGGGCAGAAAGTGCAGCATGACGTAACGAGAGAGGGACCCCGAGACCTGTTTGAGGTGCCCATACAATATGCCCTGGCTCATTGTGTGGCTCGAGTTCTCCGGATGTCCAGAGGAATAGCCAAGGTGTTTGCCAAAAAGTACGGCCAGTTCCAGAAGCTTCGAGAGCCAGATCCAGTGGTAGGGAAGGAACAACCAATGGGTACCAGAGACATCTTTTATCCGCGTTTCATTTTTGTCTGACTCTTCGAACATTGTCTGCTTTAGCCCTTCCATCCGAGCCTCATTTGCGAATATTTTCTCTTCCAGCATTTCAGAGTTTTTCTGTACCATGCTTTTCAAGTTTTCTTCTAAGAATTTCGAATTTTCGTGTAAATTCTGTAGCTTCTTCCAAAGACTTAGAATTTTCTAGTAATTTGTCTTTTAGGGTTTTAGAATTTTCTAGCAGTTTGTCTTCTAGGGCTTTACAATTCTCCAGCAATTTGTCTTCTGAGGTTTTAGAATTGTCTGCTAGTTTGTCTTCTAACGCCTCTTTTATGATTTTAGAATTTTCTAGCAATTTATCTTTTAACGTTTAAGAATTGTCTACTAAATTGTCTATTTTTTGTAACAGCATACTCATGTCCCCATTATCAGAAACTTCAAACAAATATGTGTGGGGATTGTTACCTTCATTTATCACGGCATTTTGTAGCCGTTGTATTAATTCACTTTTCTTCCCACTAATTTCTAAATCCCTTTCCTCAAGTTCTTTTTTTAAGTCCGTCACTTTCAATTGGTAGAAGTTCACTGTTTTAAACATTGTCAGTCTATTTATTTTTCACTTCTAACAGTCTACAAATACACCTACACCTGTAACCACTGTAAAGTTTTTATTTTCACACTCAGGTTCAGTTCGGTTCTAGGATTTATTTAAAAAACTCACTCTTATTTATTTCCACTACTTTAACAAAATTAAATTCACATAAACTATTTACAATTTATATCTACTTAAGTATACGACCGTCGAAAACTGAATACTCCATCCCCTCGCCAGCTGTTCTTCAGGGTTTTTAAACTGCAAGAGTCACTTCAGTGCTGCATGATCAGTCCTCAGGAGAAATCTTTTACCATAGAGGTACTTGTAGAAATGTTCTACCCCACACCTGACACTACTGTAAAGTTTTTATTTTCACATTCAGGTTCAGTTCAGTTCTAGGATTTATTTAAAAACACAGTCCAACTCGCTCTAATTTATTTCCACTACTTTAAATAATTTATATTCACGGAAACTACTATTTACAATTTATCTTAACTACACAATACGACCGTCGAAAACTGAATGCCTCCTATCGCCAGCGGTTCATATTTATATATTTCTCTTGGAATTATTCTGGCAAGTCGACGAACTATCAATATTTGAGATAAAGACAATTCACTTAAACCGAAATCAAAATTAAATAAGAAAAGTCGTGTGTTTAAAAAGCTCTTATTTTTATAAATGTTGAAGTAATGTAAGACTAAAATAATTTTTATGATTATTCGAAAAGTAAGATTATCACACGGACTATAGTTCATTTAATAAACATTTATTTGCAACTAACTAGTATATAAAATCACAGAAATAATAAAGGAACTCAATGTATCAGTCTTACGGAATGGTACTACATACTTGTGTTAATATTAATCTTATGTTAATTAACAGAAAGGATTAGAAAATGAAAAATTATATCCTCTTACAAACTACAAAAACATTAATGAAATCTAAAAAAATAAACTCAACACAAATCAAGTTAAAAACTTTTTTTATAATCATCATCCATATTATATAGTTATCAATCAGATATCTCTCTTATTATCAAGAAAATTTTTTTTAATAGTTTAGGTATTATGAAAAATATATTTTTCTTGGTAAGATGACCTTAAATAAGTAATAATACATAAACTGCCATCACTCAGTGAGCTGTGTAGGCGATTTCGAATGTAACCAGCTGAGAAGAATATTCGTTCAAGCTCCATGCTAGTCGGATGTATTCCTTTTAAGTAATTATATGGAAACGAAAAATTGGTACCACGACTACCACCATTTTCGAAAAGAGTCATTTCTATTTTCACCGTCATCAAAAAATCATCGCGATTTAGCTGCCTGGTTTCGCCTTGTGCGGCTGTAGCTACAAATATTTCGATATTTAATTCTTCTATTATTGTGATTGGGACGAGAAATACAACTAAATCGTTGTTTTCCAAAACAGCAAAGTATTGATCAAGGTTCACGAAGTTTTGAAGTGGAGCTACTTCAATAATCTTTCTCTACTTCTAGATGTGTTTTAAGTTTTATTAGTGCATATTTTATAGCGACGTTAGCAGTTACCAATATGATGCATCACACAAATTTTCAACGACAGTTTTAAAGTTGTCCATTCACTTTGCCGGAAAACAATGTCAGAATCGATATTAACTAGCGCTTTGGTGATGCATAATTGTAGCTTAAGCGTTTCAGCTAATTTGCAGTGCCGCTCCATCTCGTTTTTGCATTCAGAAGGAGAATATTTTCTTTTCGGTTGGAGATTTTTTAAACTTGTTTATTACCTTTCGGACCTTTGCTAATAAATCAAAATATTTCAAATTAGACGTTTACTTTCGTGTTTCTTCCACAAATATTTTGAATCAAAGAAATAATATGAAATTAAACTTCTCGTATTTGTTCTGTTTTCATCTCGACCGAAAAAATCTGGTATACCAGATATTTCAGAACCGGGTGCATACCCTAATTGCTTGTAGCTCTGAGGCTTCTTCAAATTAAATGAAGCACTTTACTTCTGATCCTTGGATTGCACAACAATACCGAATCATACTGTACACCATTCAGGAACTACTCTAAGCATCTGTCAGATTTGTACGATTCCAGTTTGAGAGCTAAGTTGGTATATTTTCGAAACCGAAATAATACCGTAATCACTCTCTGAAATTATCAGACTGGTCAGACATCATGTTAATAAGTGTAATTAATTTGTTCACAATGGTAGTGACTGTATCGGAGAAAAATAAGAAATTGCAAACGATACTGTTCGATTTCGGGTTAAATGCATTAACTGTTTCCACTAAAATATATAAAACATAATTTTACTCCATATTGTACATTACTTCCGTTATAGATACACGTACATCAATACTTTTCTTTTTTTTACTGATACTTAATTTGGTTCAATGGTTTTTTAATGAAAAATAATCTAATTTCCATTACTTAACCTGTTAATAGCATAGAATGTTGTCGTTTACATGTAATTGGAGAATGGAACTGCGCAACTAATAACAGAATGAATTATCAGTTTCTTAAAAAATCGTGAACTGAGAAAATTGTTCAAGAATCGTTTATAAACAGTACACATTTTGGTTGGTACAAAAAGCTGAATCATCACATGTATCGTGAGTGGAAGCTCTTGTTGGTACGGTTTTGAGATAGTTGGCATGCGCTGAATCGTTCATGTACGGTTATGTATCAAGTTGGTACAAACAAAGGTCTAAAACTAGCCGGAATTTGGGACCGAGAGTGTGCAGTGTGCACAGTACGAGAAAATGCACTTCCGTGGCTAAGAATAAAAGTTTGGTGCGCCTAGTTGTAAAAAGGCCGTGAAACGCCAGAACTATCAAAAGTAATAGCTCACTTGTTAGCCGGAAAGGTGAGATCAACAGCTTTTAGATGCTCTTGAGGAGTTTTACTAGTTGATTTTCGATCGTCGCACAATAAACACTGCTATAACGGTGACCTCCTAACCAACTACAAGTTGTATATCAGCCCTTACAAGGCGTCATACACCTAACAACCTAAAAATTGTTGTAGGTTCACAGGACAACACTTCACCATCCTATTTACAGCCTTTTCCTTTCTGTTGGGCCTCTCAAGGAATCACTTGGAGGAGAGCGTCTTGCGACAGATCAACAGGTTGAATAATTTAGTTGCCCGTACTCATTCTCCTAAAATAGCACAGAAATACTACCTATGCATGGGGAAAGTGCATTACTAAGGCGGGAAACATGTAGAAAAATAACTATAAAGTGTGTTTTCTTCTTAAGTGTAATATACATATGCAAAAGGCTCGTATATATTTGAAAAGCCCTCGTATCTGGAACAAACCAGTTAAAAACAGCCTCGAATGAGTTATGACTCTGTTGCTGCCCTATCATGTCGTCAGTTAATCTGTGGGTGGTTAGTGGCAAATGTCCTGCATATTTACAAGACTTTTCCTATAAACCTGGACGGCACATTTCGGGATTGGGGAATGCCACATACAAGTATATTTTCCACTTGCAGAGATTTTGTTACACAAAAATTACATTTACAGCTTTCTGTAACATAATCCCACATGTACTGAAGTTGTTAGGCTTCAAAACCATTCCAAATTGGATTACACAGAGGAACCGAAAAAATCTGCCTTCTGAATTTATGGAATTATTTCAGATACATTGTGATTATCTAGTACCCAACGTATAATTATTTACTTTGAATTGACCCTTGTTCTCATTTCAAAACAGTTGTCAAAACTATAAATCTGTTACCACAAATGTATAAATTAGATCACTATCAATCAACCTGTTCAGGCGGCATTTCGGAAAGGATATGGATATGACTATGTACTCACATTGAGAACACTTATGGAGAAATCAATAGAATATAATCTTCCTATGCACATGATCTTGGTAGACTAGTAAAAAACCTTGGACTTCTTGGAACATTGGGCAATAATGGATGAGTTTGATCATGCACATATAGACCATAGATAGAAAATTCTACTAAAAACATTATCAAAAACTCACAATTAGGCTTCACGAATATTCAAAAAAGATACCATCCAAAAAGGAATAATACAAGATGATACAATATCTCCTAAACTGTTTTCCCTAGTCCTAGAAGGAGTCTTCAAGAAATTGCACTGCACAAATGTGGGAGTAACATCATTTACAACAAAGAAAAGCTCTCCAATTTAGAATTTGCAGATCATATGGTTCTAATCGGCGAAAAAGAAAATCTTAGACAAATGTTAGTAAAACTAGGAAATGATAGAACTAAAGATAAATAGAAATAAAACAAAAAGGCAAATAATAACTGAAAAACAGATAGAATGCGTTTTAGAATATATATACTTAGGACAACAGATGGTAACTGTTAAATGAAACAGGGACTGTAAAACCAAAGCAAAAGATGATTAGCATGGGCTACATTCTTAAGCTTTTCTTGCAGATTAAAAAATAAAAAAATACCTGATAATAAGAGATATATCTGACTGATGACTATATAACATGAATGATCATTATAAAAAAAGTTTTTAACTTGATTTGTGTTGAGTTTATTTTTTTAGATTTATGCTTTTGTAGTTTGTAAGAGGAAATAATATTTAATTATAATTTTCTAATCCTTTCTATTAATTAACATAAGAAAAATATAAACACAAGTATGTAGTACCATTCCGTAAGACTGATACATTGAGTTCCTTTATTATTTCTGGGATTTTATATATTATTTGGTTGCAAATAAATGTTTATTAAATGAACTATAGTCCTTGTGATAATCTTACTTGCCCTGTTAAATTAACTAAGATTTTCTGATAGTCATTAAAATGTTTTAACTGGATCTGGGAGAACGTGTTCCTCTGATTCTAACTGCATTTCAAATTGGGTGTCAAAAATTTGCAACCAGATATGGTTCAGCATGTCCTACAAGCACTATAATAATCATAGTTGAACTGACTGTAATAGTACAAAGAAGAAATCAATTGGAAACTACTTCATTACTAAGTAAGTAAAAAATACTCCAGTGAATATGCAAACAGAGACAACAAAATTTTAACTTTTCCTTATGTTATGTCTTAATTGTGATTGAAGATTTAAACCCTGAAACGTTGGAAATTTTGAAATATAAAAACTTTTTCTACAAGTGGTGTTATTCTTCTTCAAACACATTGATGTGCATGCATTAGCAGAAAACAAAAATCTGGAGATTGAGGAAAAGTTTTATGAGGAACCAGAAACTGTCCTGTACAAAATTCCAAGTTGTGAACTTTAAAATTTGGATAGGAAATTGCAAAGCAGAGAAATATCAAAAAAGTTTCATAATTTTTTTTGGACACATGTCCATTGGAAGAATAATGAGAATGGGTAATGGCTAATTAGACTGTACAATGAAAAACATGACTGGAGTAAACACATACTTTGTACACAGAAATATTCACAAGCTAATGTGTATTTGAATAAACTAGCTGTCGCCCAGTGGTCGAAATTCGACCAATTGTGTCAATATCTCTGGCAGGTTAAGTAACCTGAAAATCGTATCGGGACATTCTATCCTAGAACCTTAGGGAGAACAGCAATTACGGAACGAATCCAGATTCGGAACCTCTGTGTGATAGTTTCCTCGAAAATCCTAGATGTCGGTCTTACATCTCGCTTCTACAAATAAGTAAAGAAATTCAAGTTTTTTTCAGATATAATTCATAGGACATTTGTGTTCAAATTCGTAATTCTTAATTTAATATGACAACAAAGCAACCGCTAATGGGCTACCATACATATTTATTTTTTCTAACCTGTCTGTAAAGCTATAATTGCACTCAATTCTCAAACATTTATTAAAATCCTCATTATAATAATTCCATCTCATTATATATTTCCACCACCCTGTATGCAACTGCTCATGGACCACGCATAATATTTTTTAAATTTTTGAACCACCCGGTAAACCATTCTCTATATGCCACTGCCTATGAGCCACGATATTTACTCTTTTTGTTTATGCAATTTTTCTTCTGTTTCTATAATTCTACTCTGACCTATATTTCAATCATCATATATATGGAACTCTTTGTGGGCTACTCTATAAATCATTTCCGTTTCTAACAATTTTATCATCATCCTGTATATCTATAATTCCTCTCACCCTATATTTCATCTTCCCTATATATACAACTGCTTATGGGTTACAAAATGTTGCATTTCCATTTCCGCCACCCTGTATATGCATCTCTGTATAATACTCTTTGCACCACCCTGTATAACCGTAATTCTACTGCACCTTCTATTCCAAGAACCCTGTAAATTTAACCGCTAATGGGCTTCTATATAATTATTTTATTAGTTATAATTGCACTCTACTCTGTATTTTAAACACCCTATATATACAACTGCTTATGTGCCACACACGAAAAAAAATATTTTGAACATATCTGAAATCGCCCTGCAACGAATAACAACTCTTGCATGCCAAGTAGTACATGCTCTAAGTATAAACAGCATTGGATGTTTTGAGTCTGGCGGTGGCGGAACGCGGCACATTCAGTTGTTTGGCGTTGACATTATGACGTAAATAATGAATTTTTATTATATTTTAATGAATGAACCTAGCATTCAACTGAAGGTCGTCAGTAGCTACTAAACTCTTGAGAGACAGAGAGAAAATGGTACCTAATCGTTTTGTCTTAGCCTATTTATATATAGATAATAAAAATCATTTTCCAAGTTGCTCACGGAAGAGGTTTTTCCCATTCCACTTGCTTGTGAGTGGTTAAATCATAATTCAAGAGAACGGTTTATGAAGCGTTTGAGCGATAGGTTAACTAGAAATATATGTCAAGTGGAGCTTTTAAACATTCGAGTTTGAATATATCGAAAATCCCAGTTGGAAGTTGATGCGTCGCAATAAGCTCCAGAAACTACTTCAATGTTTTTTGTCAAATCAAATTTTCATTTTTGCAATCACATCAGCCATTGACAACGAAGTCAGAATAGACTTTGAAACGTTTGGGCAATATACGTAGTTTTATTTCTAATTAATGTAATCAAGAATATGCCACAAACAACGTTTAGAAGACTATCTGATCGGACGCGACTGTATCCACCATTTTCTTTGAAGAATTCAAAGTCATTTAGCAAACAACATATCTATAAACAAAAAAAATGTTTCATGAAAGAAATGTTTTCACAATGATAATGGACATTGTTTATTTACATGTGGACAAAATAAATGAATGTTGATGAACTAAAATTAATTTTATTACTTAACATAATTACATTTATACGTTCTGCATCAGCTTGTACAGCAGTATCTCTTTCCGAATCATATAATATTATAGTTGTCGCCATCAATTGCGCTCAAATCGACCCATATCTACAGGTGGTCGTTGTATTGAGCGAAAATAATGACGTCATTAGTGACGTTTTCGCCGCGCTAGTCGTCATGTGGAACGGCTGAAGGAGTATTTTGAGCGTTGTGATCGCTAAGTGGAACGTAGCCATAGTAATAGAATAAAACCACTCAATAGAAACACGTTTAGTAGAAACTCAGCCATAGATTGTAGAAAAATAAGAGAACAAAGATAAAGATTGCTGTGATGAAAACTGCAGGTTGCAAAGTCACAAATAGAGCATATGTGAAAGAACAGAAAGAAATTTGTAAAAAATAAGAAATTAATTATACAGGGTGTTCCTAAATTGGAGGTACAAACGAAAAGTGGAGGTTCCTTGAATAGTTTTAGGAAGAAAAAGTCCCATAAACATGGGTCCGCAAACGTTTCGTTTTCAAGATACAGAGTGTTAAAATTTCAATTTTTTTCAAGTTTTTTTCTCATTGCATCTGCACTTCACAAGATATTCAAATGAGATTTGGCATAGATATTACAATTAAGAGTTTACACCTTGTGACATGCCAATTTCGATTGCAAATCTACAGGATGATTTCTTCAGGAACACTGTACTGTTTCCTTCAGAACTTTTTTTGGTGAGCCACTGGTTCTTACAAAAATCGTAAAGAAAAGCTTTGTTGTTATACCAAACTTTATGTTCTCTTGTAGTTTTGTCGTATCTACTACCGGTTTCGAGAAAAAATTTTTGAAGTATTAAACTAGCAATGAATCTTAAAGATTCGATAAACTGGTATAATCATCAAAAAAATGTATTACTGCAAGAAACGTACAACTCAAAAATTAATCATAATAAAAAAACTAAATAACAAAAAGGAACTAAACTACAGCAATTGTTGAAAATGTCCTCCCCCAACCCTTATACAAACTTCTGTTCTTCTTCTCATAGACGATCGAACTCTTTCAAACACTCCTGCAGTATTCCTAATTGTATCAAACGCGCCTATTATACGATTTCTCAGTTCGTCTACGGTATTCACTGGCGTTAAGTACACTACAGATTTCAGATGGCCCCATAGAAAGAAATCTAAACTATTTAAATCTGGGGAACTGGCGGGCCATGGCTGATGTCCACCTCGTCCAATCCACCTGTTTACATAATTTTCGTTCAAATACTCCCTAGCTAAAAGTGAAAAATGAGCATGCATGAACCACATTTCACGTCGCATCATAAGAGGTATATCATCCAATAACAAGGCAAATCGTTCTCTAAAAAATGTCTGTATGATTGACCAGTAAGTCGCCCTGGCAAGAAGAAAGGACCAATCAAATAATCGCCAATATTACCACCCCACACATTTAATGAAAATTCCTCTTGAAAATAAGCTTCTGCAATTTCATGTGGATTCTCCTCAGCCCATATGTGTTCATTATGAAAATTTATGATTGAAGTCCTTGAGAAACAGGCTTCATCAGTGAATAGGATTTGGCAATCAAAATGAGGATTGTTCAATAGTCTGTTGAGGTACCACTGACAAAAAATAATTCTTGGATGACAATCTCGAGGCAAGAGCGCCTGCACCCTCTGAATGTGATAAGGATAGAGCAAAGAATCCCGCAAGATCCGCCAAACAACTTGATGACTTGTATTTAAGGTAACACTATTTTTTCTTGTACTGGTTCCTGGATGTTCTTCTATTTCGTTCAGCACTGCCTCTTCGAGTCATGGTGTTCTCACACTTCATGGTCTACCTGCATTAATATTTTTCGCAGAAAAAGATCCAGTTTCTGAAAGATGTCTGTGAATATTAGAGAACATCCAATGACCAGGCATCAGTCTATTGGGATAGCGTTCCATGTAAAGACGCTTAGCTTCTTACCATTTGCAAGACCATACATGAAATGCATGTCAGCCATTTCGGAATTCGTAAAATTCGGCATGTTTTGATATTAAAATGCAACCATCTTTAATTTTCAAAACACAGGAGTTTAATTTGATGTGTCAAAACTAACAATAAATTTATTAATTCACCACAGCCCTACTAGGTAGGTAACTAGATTTCTATGACAATTCGGAATTTTTCTGAGGATTTTAAGAGAATCATTCAAAATTTTTTTCTCGAAACTGTAGTAGATATGACAAAACTACAAGAGAACATAAAGTTTGGTATAACAACAAAGCTTTTCTTTACAATTTTTGAAAGTACCAGTGGCTCACCAACAAAAAGTGCTGAAGGACAACAGTGGACAGTGTTCCTGAAAAAATATCACCCTGTAGATTTGCAATCGAAATTGGCATGTCACAAGGTGTAAACTCTTAATTGTAATATCTATGCCAAATTTCATTTGAATATCCTGTAAAGTGCAGATACTATGAGAAAAAAACTTGAAAAAAATTGAAATTTTAACACTCTGTATCTTGAAAACGAAACGTTTGCGGACCCATGTTTATGGGACTTTTTCTTCCTAAAACTATTCAAGGAATCTCCCCTTTTCGTTTGTACCTCCAATTTAGGAACACCCTGTATAGCAAATTAGTTTGTATATAATTGAGGAAACTTTGCTTGACAAAATATCTGCTTCTTTTTCAAAGGACAGAAATATGTGGGACACAAAACAAGCACTGTTTGAAAAAAAAATATATAAAAATTGGGATGATTCTTTTATATAAAATAAACAATAGATACAATATGACTATGTTGAGTACTTATATTATTAAAAATTTCAGGTCAAAGAGACAAATGAATGGGAATTGAACTCGTCCATTAACAGATATTTAAACTAAGTACAAAAAAATAAGTTATTTTGTTAAATCATGAATTAATAGTTGAATAAAAAATGAAACATGTCAAAATTGATATATAACTAGTTTACAATTTATTTATACATAACATGTAATGTATTTGAGATTTGTGGCAATTTTTAGAAAAATTAAAGTTCATTGTTTGCTGTGTAAATGTTTTCTGTAGTTTGTTCTAAAAAAGTGAAAAAAGAAAGTTTTATACACAGAGAGTCCTATGTGTATAAAAATTGTGATGTTTATTTCTATTTTCAGATGATTTATTAGTGTTAACACTATTGACTTTCTTCTGGGTTTCTTGTAGAGAATTGTCAGATATACTTAACTTAATGACTTTATTTAATATGATAAAAAAAAACAGTTTTAAAAGTTTTAAATATGTATTAATTGTTTTCTTACCTCTTCTGCCAGCAATATAGGGAACTGTGTGATGGGTTTAACAGCGATGTCATCGATAGCAGTTTTTCGCCTAAAAAATATAAAATTTTATAAATTCAAAACAATTTAAAAATTTTAATGCAAATTATACCCGAGCAATAAGAAATACGTCGGAAACACCAATGTCAACATTATAACCTGTACATAAGGAACCGTAAATGTAAGCCATCGTAACAGGAAAACTAGTTTTGCAACAATAACGATGGGTTAGAAACTAATGAAAACAAATAAAATGTTACCGTGTTACCGAACCTTGAAGCCACTAACGATTAATGTAACATAATATAATCAACAAACAAAAATTAACCTTAAAATTTGCATGAAATTCCAAATTCTTCTAAGGAATATTTCAGGAAAATACACTTTAGGCACCAGGATTTCGTAGATGACTCACGTTTCAGTGAACTATAGTCGATGTGTGTTTGATATGTTAAGTATTATATAATGAAATTATATTAAATTTATAAAAATAAACTATAAATGTGTAAATAACACAGTTGCGTTGCGAATTAAACCAATGATTATAATTTAGTATAACATTACAGAAGGATAGGCAATACGGAATTATGAAGCATTAACGTTATGTTGGTTACATACAAAAATTTATTATTCCATGTGTTCCAGGAGTGTATAATAAGACAACTCGCGAATAATTTTTAAAAATATTGAACAGAAACACTTTACATTTTCAGCAAAAGGTTGTATAATGACTTACTAATGGAGTTGTAGTGAAATTTTTGTATATTTTAATTTGTAAATGTCAATATTTTCAAATAATTTTGATGCATAAAACTTGCAAGCGTAGGTATCTACATTTTTACTGAATATCAACGTATAATCTCAATCATATACAAACATTTGTAAAGCGTGTTAATGGTTTATTTAAAAAAAAAAAATTGATCAACTAGTATTCTTGGTGAGACAAATTGGTTTTCCTTGTTAACAAAATGTCTTAGTTATATTTCACTAGTATTTTCATCAATTCCACTACTCTCAAAACTGCTGACGGTTTTCAAAATGAAAGTACATATCATGTTTCTTTTAATATGAAAGGTTTAGGTACTTAACCTTCGGATTTGTATCGCTTGATTTCTAAGCTAGGAATCACAGGAAAACAGCATATAGTGCCCTACATACCTACCACCGGACTGTCGACTATATCAGGTCCTGATTTGGTCGAAACAGTGGCTTGGCTCCACACTTCCTGACTTGGTCCACGGTGTAAGACCGTGACTTGGCCCAACCACCTGATCAAATCCGGTCCAGAACAGGTACTGTAGTACACTTTCCATGATACCTGTTCTGGGACACACTAGTCTAAAAGATTGTCTAAAACTTCTATATGTCACTAATAATTTCGATCTTTTGATGATAGCATAAACGATGATCTAGAAATAATATATCGTATTGAGTTCAAAAAGTAGAACCCCAAAAGCTACTAACATAATTGCTTTGAAAGGTATACTGAACCTTAGAATTTGTATCAAGTGATTTCTAACCTACGAAACCACATGATAAGAGCATTACTATTGCACAATACTTGATTTAGGAGTCTTTAGTGGGGCTTAAAAAATATTGCTCAAAGACTTCTCATTCTTACTCCTAATTATAATTCTAAGAATTTGAACACTTCAAAATTTTGTTTAGAATTATTTATTAATTTTTTAAACATATATGGCGTTGTAACATCAGGTCTAAGTAAAAGAGTATTCGTTAAAGTGCAACAACCTTTGAGGGCTTTTTGAAACTCTTAAACTGATTCCACGTTTTGAAGAATTTTCAGTAAAGCTTTCGATGCTGCTTTGTTGATTCTAAATAGGCATTTCACTGTTCTGTAATAGATTTATTAGGTTCTTTTCAACCCAGCAAGCCTATTATTAACATATCTGAGTACGTTACCTCAATAAATATGAAGAATTTCCAAATAGATGCTTACTTTCAGAAAAATACAAAGGTATATTTTATTAGGATTTATATTGTATTGTGATAGATACATATATAAAAAATCATTTTATTTATTTCCCTTGGTCACGGGATAATTTGAAAATTTCATTCATCTTTCCTCGTCTTCTAATACTTACAAAAGTTTACATTTTTTGGTTCACCATGTAAAACTTCGACTTCACCTTGTATATACAACTACTTATGGGCCACCCGATATAACATTTTTATACCACCCTGTATAACTATATATTCACCAATCCCAACACATTTCACCCAAACATCAACTGCTTATTGGCCACCCTATATAACAATTTTATTCATTTGTTACGGCCTTGTATAACTATAACTCTACTTCCATCCATATTTAAACCATCCTGTATATGCTGCTGTCAATTAGTCTACCATTACCTATTCGACATTGTATAATATAATTTTACTCCACAAAATATTTCAACCATCCTGTATATGTATCTGCTTATAGGCCACCAAATACAAGATTTTTAAAACACCTAACTGTAAGTCTACTCCACCCTATATTTCAACTATCTTATTTATGCTACTGCTCATGGGCTGAGCTATATAAACAGCAAAAATACCAGTCTTTTTTGCTTATACAAATGAAAAGTAATGGAGAAATCGTAATGTCGGCAGGGGAATAGTTGTAGAGTGTCAGAAATCCTTATTTATGACGATTGGATTATATTTCACCGAAAGTCAGCAAAACGTAAAAAGTGGATTTTTCTCAAAAATAATAATTTTTATCGTCAAAATGTCAAATATATGTAAACACGATGTCGAATAAGTAGTTTTTAAGAATTGTTATTCATAAAATTTGGAGAGATATTTTACGCTGTCCACCATACTACATAGATTTGCCTATCTTGAATTTGCGTTATAATGCAGGGAAATTGGGTTAAAAACAGTTATTGTATTCCGAGTAGATGTATTGTCCTGCGTTCAATGGATTTTAAAATTTCGAAAGGCAGTATCATTAAATTGGTTTGATATGTTAATCTACGAATTCTATCGTGTCATTTCTATCTTAGGAATCAGAGGGAAACGTCGTTACACACAGTAGAAGTCCCAATTTCGGGTCTCATCGGGCTAGTGTTCCCTGGAACTCGTTGATGTCGATACTTATTTTGCATGAAAATATCAAATATATATCCTTGACACCGATAAAACAACTGGCAATATAGGTTATATGTATGAAATATTATTGTTATAGCCGGGGTAGGTGCTGTATAAATCCGCCCCCGCTTTTCTGTAAGGTCATATAAGCCATGAACCGTTCCGCGTCTTATTGCTCGGTTCTAATGATCCAGGTTCAAACGGCTGGTGGGCACATGCTGTAGCATAGAACAACATACTTGTACAATAACTAGTTCATGGTGAAGGTACTCTTAAGTTCGGATGGAACAACCTTGGGCGGAATTTTAATTGGCTGTCAGCAGGGATGTTCAAATGATACGCTTTAATTGGTTAAACGATATGGTGTCATGGATTTTTCGCCTCCATCGGTCGGGGTGCTCATCAAGTCACCGGCCCTCGTCCTGGCGTTATCGTTCTTTGGTTCGTGAAATTATTAGGTGTCTTCAGCATTTTTCATCACACATTCCTTTTTACTTTATGCTTTCATTCCTAATAAATTTGGGGGAGGGGGGCAAGTGCCCATCCTTGTATGGGGTATATCGCATCGAATAAACAGAAGAATAATAATTTTGCAAGCTACAACAATAATACAATAGACATACAGTATGCTGGAAGGGTTACAAGGTAACAAAACTATGAGTTTGATCCTCAAGTAATCTCCTGAATCATTAATGTCGTTGAAAAATATGCAGTATATCTGTGGTCAGTAATGTTACTGAACTTTTCGCTGGATTCAGAAGCAAAGATAAGTCAAAGAAGTAATACCTAAACATAGAATGCGTAAGGTATTGGCGTCTATACATGTGAAACCGTAACTTGAATGAGAGAGAAAGGAAACCGAGTGGACATATCTGACTCAGTCTAGAGCTGCAAGCAATAGCTAGAAGTCACTTGACTGACGCAAACAAGCACCAATCAGAAGTGAGATTAGACAGAGTTAGAAACGTCCAGTTGGTTTTCTGTTTTTCGTACCGTGTAGCGTTTTTCTAGAAGCCTGAGTTATTCAATATTTAAGGACTCTATCTCTATGGCTATAATTAATAATAATAATAATAATAAGTGAGTAGCCAGATCAAATAATAGAAAACAACTTGTGCAAAATATAGGGATAGACACATATTAATAGAGAAGACAGTAACTAATAACAGGTCAGATATCTGTCTACACAATAAAACAAATAATATAGAATTTCTTTTATACATAGCCATACCCTCCCCTCATAAAATTAAAAAAAAACAGAGAAAAAGTGGAAAAAGTGGCGTGTAAAACAAGTTATCCCAATAATAATAGGAGCCACCGGAGAGATCCCGAAATTTCTTAGTCGGAGCCTGATGAAACTGGATTTCCCCCAAAACCTATATGTAGTATGTACGTATATACCCAAAAAGCAGTCGTTCTTTCCACTTGCACATTGTGAGGAAAGTTTTAAACACCGCACCCCAAAGTGCCGACACCAAGCCCACACCAAAATGTACACACCGGTTAACGTGCATTAAAAAAAATAAGTGAGTAGTAATATTGCACTGCACAATTACCACTGCCAAAAACAGTACTATGGCTGTACAATAATTGGAAACCATACCAAATCAGCACCATAATGTAAATTACTTTTAAATAATAAGCACTTTACTCATAATTTTATTGGCCAACGAGAGTATTGTGCCATTAGGAAAAGTAAGTTAGTGTTCCAGGTGATGATAATATAATCTGAGCTTCGATATCAAGCTTCGATCGACATGTACCACAAAAACCTAGCCTCGACAATGTGATAAACTATAACAGACTATAACAGATACAGGGGGCCAATGACTTCTTGATTGGAAACTGCGATTTTACCACATAATTATTCAGATTTAATAAATTTGATATAACATATTTTTCCATTATATTAAAGTGGCAATAGTGAATTGTTGTTTACTAGAAAAAAAAACTGACAGTTATCACGTGTCTCTCTTGGCTATCAAACTGTATAGGAAAAACTTATATAATATCCACAAAAAGGCAAAAATGTTATTAAATTACATTGGATGCATTCAGGGAAGTGTAGAAGTGAAGGGTGTTTGCGATACCCTGCAGGGCTCTAATAAAGTGCTACAGTATATAAATAGTCCGCTTTAATGTTGGGTATTGTATAACTAAATCAACTGTCAACATTGAGTTTACAATATGATTACTGTAATGTGACGGGAATTCATCCGATATTTCATGGAATCGGCATTTATCCGATATCTCGTGCAATCCAAAATGTTGTTGGTCTGACGACTCGGCGCTGGCGCTATGGAAATTTATCGAATGATCGAGAAACCTTTTAGAAAATTCCGAGAAGAAACATATAAATACGAAGAGCTGGCGAAAGGATTCATTCAATATTTGGTCGCAGCTTAGTAAACGAACAACAGGTGTTCAAGATAAATTGTATATAGTTGTGTGAATATAAATTAAAGTAGTGGAAATAAATTAGAGTAAATTCGACTGTGTTTTTAAGTAAATCCAAGAACCCGAACAGTAAATAAAAACATTACAGTATTGTTGGTAAGCTTTAGATAATTATTTAGATGTTTATGCCAACTGCAAATTTTACCAGCTCCACCTGCCTTTCGACCAGAAAAACCTGCCATGGTCCATTAAAGCTTCCCATAAAATTGGGTGACTTGCCTCTCCCGGACCAAAATATTTTTTTTCTAATATTTTCCCTCCCTAAACCAAAGCTGGGTAGGTACGCCCTTGATAGAATATATAATACTTTGACTAAAGTATTTTCATAACTATAACTCTTATTATCCAGACGTAATCGTATAGTACTGCTTATTTGCCGCAAATGATAAAAAGCTACTTCATAATAGGCTTGTTCATAGTAGCCAGTTGCCAACGATCCCAACGGTTTGAGAAATTGTATTCCAATCGAGCGTTCGCCGAGTTAACTACCGAGCTCGCTGATTGGCGTACAATTTCTCAAACCGTTGGAATCGTTGGCAACTGGCTACTATGAACAACCCTAATATTTTACAATAATAAACTGACTTCAAAAGCATCAAAATGAAAATCATTAGAGACACCCAGTACGACATATTTTCATGGCATATCTTGACATTTAAACTAGATATTTATGATGAAAATTTGACATTTACCATGATATTTACAGTTCTTGTGCATATATTTTTTCGATTTTCAGAAAAATGGTATGTATGTTTTACGTTATAGAAAAATGTACGGAATCAAGCTGGAACCTATCATTGTATAATACAATTTATAATATTCAAATTGCGTGAGCAGTTTTAGAGAAAACAATGAAGATTCATTCAAAATCGCTGAAATCTAGTCCCTTATTTACTTTATTTTCTGATTTATTAAAAAACCGTAAATCTCATGTTACATAAAATACATAAAAAAATTGTAGATGAACTGATAACCTCCTCCTTTTTGGAAGTCGGTTAAACATGAATTTTCTTTTACTCTGGTGTCAATGCATCAAAATGTGCTTAATACAATCACCAAGTCTTATTATACACTCCTGTGTATTCTACAGGACGATAAAGTTTTATAATAGCCTATAAAAACATGCATATCACGTGATCATTGTAAACAACAATTAAAATTACACTCATCATGAAATGAAACCTTTGGAGTGTTGAAAAAAAAACGCACGACATTAAAACAGTTCTACGCTACGTGTTTTTACCTTAGAATGATAACTTTGAAAACCGGTCCTGATAGGCCTTTAATGATCGCAGAAGCGTTGAGATGGCATCTTCCATGCAAAACCACCCCGTTTACCTGTAAAGAAAAAAAAAACAGAAAATAAACGATACTCACTTGCTGACACAGCTGAGAAGGAAATTCATAAATTCAATCAATTTAGTGTCATATTTTCATAGGGAAGCGATAAAAACATTTTACCGGAACGAGTACGTTGATAAAACTAAACGATTGCTGGTTCGGTGTTGTTCATTATCAGTTTGCTATTAGTTAGAAGCGCGAACACCAACCAGGATGTATATAATCGCGAAACACGCTTATCTAACCGACGGCAGTTCATTTTTTAATTGGAGTCTCGTCTAATGGTATATTAGTTTGTTTGACAAAGGCACACTTTGAAAATGTACACTTAATTGTTGCGGTTGTTTTTGATAATGTATGTCGTATTCAGCCGTCATAAGTGTAAAAGGTGTATACAGTGTTATGATAAAGTTCTGTACAAAATTCATAAATTGAACAGTTTTCTTAAAAAAAAAAAAAACGCCCAAACATGACCAACGATTCATTTTAAGCATCTGATGATATATTTCCAAAAAGGAAAAATTATATTGGTCAAAGTAATGACGACATTATTTTTTAATTGGAAAGTTATAATTCCCGTTCACATTCCCGTTGCGTCATTAGAAAGATGACAAATGTCTCCCTTTAGTGGTTGGAGATCAAAATGACTAAATGACTAACATCGTTTTTGATTCTGATCTGAAGATATTAGTTGACATTACGGCCAAACTATCTCCGTAAATCCTTCATTCAAGAGCTTTGGCGTATCCCAATTAAACGTTTGCCATAGATTTTTCCTTCGATCAATCATTTTTGTAATCCAATCTAGTGCGTCTTACCATATGCCCAAGGTCCAACTTTCACAGTCATTTAAGACAGCAAATATATAAAAACGGATCATACTTAGCTGAAGGTGTAAACTACGGTAAGAACTAGTAATAGCCCAGGTTTATTTACGAAAAATACGTGACAAAATTAATAGTAGAACAAAATCAACATCAACATGTTCTAGTGATAAAACATAACTAATTGACATAAAAATCATTTTCTATCGAAGTGTTTTTGTTTTTTATAAAACAAACTTAAAAAATCGATAACAATTTAATTTTCTACATTTACACAAAATCTACCCATGAAACCGTATACGTTACTACGGGCAATGTTGTAGAGAAATGAAAAACCTAGAAAATGAGCTCAACTTCGTTAATTGGTTTCTTAACTAATGGAAAATTTACCCGAAATTCCAAAATAATAAATAATCGTTTATAATTTTTTTAATTTTATAGCTAAAATATTCTTATTACTTACCTACTAACTGAAATGGTAGATCGTCTGGTCATTAAGAATAAGACACCCTTGTAAAGTATAAGAGTTGATTTAGTGACCAGTTATCTTACTTTCCCAAAATTTTAAATATAAATACATGTTTATAGGTATTGAAATTATTTTGGCATTCAGAATCATTTCATCTGGAGGAGTCCATTCGAAAAATTGCTTAAGGGTTGTACCTATGAAATTGTATTCTTATAATAATTTTATTACAAAATTTTTTAAGCAGACACATTATTTATATTTTTAGCATAATATGGATTTATGTAATAAATTCTGATTATAATGACGGAGCAATTATAATATGCAAAATGCGAAGGCTATTGTAAAAGATTTTTCGATTTGTAAATGATTCAATAAAAGATTATAACATATATATGTAAAGAAATTTGACTTGTCATTACTTAGTATTTATTGATAGAAAATTTCTTAACAGGAATCTGAATTGAAGAATACTACATTTTAAATTAATTGAAGAATAACATAATTTTTTTTTCTATTATTAAACTATTATGAATTTGTATTAGCGTTTTATTTTTATAAATAACAAAATATGTATGTTGGGGCTTTATTACTTAAAACCCTTTTTAAAAAACAACAGAATTTATTGAAACACAATATCACTACTTTGTTACAAACAGGACTATTTTATAATTATTACTACAGCAAATGAACAGACCAAATGTTGTGACTCTGAACAACGTTAAAAGTCTTAAGTTAATTCAAAAGTGTGTTGTTTAGGAATACTCTCCTATTTATAAGCTCTGCTGAGAAAGGGGAACTATGCAGAATCATCATTGCAGGTGCATCTAGTAATATAATATAGGTATTGTTTTAGTTTCTGCGTAATTCCTTTACAATGGATTATTGTTTTATTCTAGACATTAATCAGCATATTATTATTAAAAAGTCATGAAAGGTGATATGTAACACTCCTCCCCCTCTTATTTAAAATTTGGAGTCTACATTTGACACAAATTTTTGATTTAAAATTGATAAAATTACAAAATTCAAAATTAAAATTAATAATATTACATTTGTTGAAACTTACAATTTGTTTAATTAGATTGCGGGTTCTTGCATTTCTATTATATTTTCATCTCGGATTGAGGATCTTCTTCGTGGTCTGAATCTTCTTAATAGGCTTCTGGATTGTCCTGGTTCTGCGTTTATTGTTGGGAATATAATTGCTGGTAACTGCTTTCTACATCTTTTTCGACATTTGTAAATAATGAAAATTGAAATAATTAGTACAATTAATACGATACACAAAATTGTTAACCACTGGGTATGTCTTTGAGTAAAAGGTCTATTTATTATATCATCAAGTTCTTCGGAATAATGATCTAATTTATGTTCTGCAATATTAAGTTCATCAAGTTCAAGTTTTTGAATTTTTAAAGGCTTTAATTTAAACACATTTCGCGCACTTTTGTTTCTTCGCAACATTCATAAGGAATGTTGGAGTTTCGATGACTCTGGAATCTTCTGATTTGTAGTTTTTGCTTGACTGTATTCTGATTGAACCAACGTAACATATACAATGAGGTTGTAACTTCAGGATTGAATTTGTATTTATATTTATTGTTTTCGTTGTATCTTCTTTGCATTGGATACTGATGGTAAAAGGGCATTGGTGACGATTAACCATTCATTTTCAGATATATGTTGTACCTTGTAGTCTTCAATGTTAACTTCAATGGTTTGGCAATTTTCTGGTAACTTTATGGATTTGATTACTTTTATTTCGCAGGGTGCGTGTTCATCGATGGATATGCGATTAAGTTGTAACATATTTTTGTTTCTGATTCGATGCTTTTGCATTTTTCCAAATTATCAATTGTAATATAAAGATTATTATCTCTGCTAACAGCTATATACTTATATGTATTTAAGATAAGGTAAGACAATTTGGTTTTTTGATTAAAAATTGGTAAAGAGTAAACATGTAGGAGTTTGTATTCTTCAGGTTCTACTAAAGGAATTGGTAAAATAAAGACGATTTTATTATCGGATTGATAAGCTTGAAGTTCAATTATATCAAGGTATTTTGGAATATTTTCTAGATTTGGCAAAATTGGTAAAACATGTGTGCTTAAACTTGTGGAAATTAGTCTTAATTGGAATATAAGGTCTTCGGGTTGAATTACCGATGGATGGATGCTTTTGAGTCTTGCGAATGTGACTGAATCAATGATATCGTTTAAGTTCATTTTCTATTAGAATGAATGACTCTAATAATTGTTCACATATATTTATAATTGAAGCTTTGAATCATAAAAATTTTGGTTATCTGATATGTTGAAAATAGCGTTTTCTATTTTGTGAAGATTTTCATTAAATGTTTGCTCGTCTATTTGTAGTTTGCGTATTGTATAGTTAAAGTTTTTTATTACAGAATTAGTTACAGTGATTTGATTTTTCATTAAATTTTCTAGAGCTCTTTCGTCTTCTTCGACTTCATTTATGACTTTGTCGTAGTATTCACCATCTGTACTATCGAGATTTCCCGTAATTGCTTTCCATACTGAGCCTATAAAATTAAAAGCTCCTCGTTTCGTTCGAGTATTATTTAAATTAAATTCTTTTGGATCATAAGGGTTGATATCATTTTTAATTTCACTAAATTTTTGACTGATTGTCATTATTATTTTATTTAACATAGTAATATGAGGTTTGACTTCAGTGTAAAATGCTATAAGTCTTGGAGTGTCTCTTTCAATTAATTGCTTTATGTGATTTAAAATTGAAATATCATTTTTGAAAGAATCTAATAAAATTGTAATGTCTTTGACAACTAGTAATTTCCATTTTTCATTTGATACTTTTAAGTCTGATTCATAGTAATATTGTATTCCTAAAGTGTTATTTAGAGTTGAAATTTTATAATTACTTGCTTGACTTACTGTGATTAGTACAGCAAGAATGATGATGTTTTTCATCTGAAAGAAAGAAAATCTATTTTAAGATTGAGCTAACTTGATCTGAGTTAATTGTGAATTCTCTGTTGTTTCTAAGTCTTTGATTTTTAAGGCATTATTTCTTAAAATTTGTATCACTTATAAGGACCATTCGATTTGTTACTTAGTTTATGTTTTATCTGTGACTCTTTTATGAATATAAAATCATTTACTTCAATATCTTTTGGTTTTGGTTTTGCTTTTTGATCGTGACGTTCTTTAGATTTGAATTTTTTCAAAATTGTTTTTTCTCTTGCTACTTTGTAAAAATATGAAATTTTATTATTTAGTTCACGTACATACTTTGAGACTAGTTCTTCTTGATTAAATAATTTTTCAGGGTGGTCTTGAATTTGTGTGACCAAAAATTAGTTCGTATAGCGTATAACCATGGGTACTACTTATAGAATTATTGTAGCATATAACTGCATATGGGATGCATGTTAGTGGATGATCTCCCGGTTTTTCAGTAACTGTTGATCTTATCATTTCCAATAAGGTACTCATAAATCTTTCGATTGAATCATTGCTCTGTGGATGATTGACTGATGAAAATGTTAGTTTAATATTATAAAGAGTACATAGATCTCTCATTAATTGGTTATCGAATTCTCTACCTCTGTCACAATGTATTCTTAGCGGCGTACCATAGTGCATAAAATATAATAATAGTGTATTGACAACATTTTTCGCGGATTTATTTTCAATTGGATAAGCTTGGGTAATTTAGAAAATTCATCTCTTATCACAAGTACATAGTTTTTCTCTGGTATTTCTAATATGTCGAGGTTAATGCGTTCAAACGGTGTTTTCGGTGTTTCTGTTATCACTAAGGGATTTGATAAATTTTTTCTACAAGCTTTGGATTTAATACATACTTCGCAATTTTTTATGAAATTTTCAACGTCTTTGGTTAAATTTTCCCACTGATATTTCGTTTTATTCTTGTTACTGTTTCTTGGATACCTCTATGCATGTTTAGTTTTCCGTTATGATTTTCTTCGATAATTATATTTCTTTGTTCTTTTTCTGGGATTATAATGTTTGGGTTACAAGTTATAAATTCTATTTCATTATCGGAAAAAATGAAAGATAACATTTCCAAAATTGGTACATTTTGAATTCTTCCATATAGTATTTATCGTTTTCTAACAATATCTCTTTATTGTAGTAAGGAATTTCAAAGATTGCTTGGTCAGGATTTAAATGTGGAACAATGATAAGGTAATACTTTCGTTTAGGATTGGATTTTGATGTGACAACGTTTATTCTGTGTTCTTCATACATTGTATTTAAGTCAATTAAATCATCAGCTATTTTAAATGTGAATCAGTTAATTCGCCTGGCTTTAAGAATGATATAATGTTTTTTTGATGTTTGTCTAGAAATTTCTCATTAGTAAAATTACATTTAGAATAATCAATCAATGATTTTGATTTGTGTAGTTTCTTAAAAATGTTATATTCTTCTAAGATTGTTTCATATCCGATTTCTGTATTTGGAGTATCCGGTCTTTCTTCATTTTCTCTTCTTCTTCTTTTATTGGACTTCCGTAGAATATTTTTGAATAATCTCTGAGATGATTGATTCTTATTCGAGATAAGGCATCGGCATTGGTATTTTGTTTACCTGGTTTGTATATTTTGGCAAAATCTTTTATAAATCTTCTATAGTATCCTGCTAAACCTAGGAAAACTTTTCACGTCTTTTGCGTTTTTTGGTACTGGAAATTCTTTGACTGCTCTTATCTTTCTGGATTGGGTTTTACACCTTCTGCTGTCACTATATGACCTAAGTATGCAACTTCTTTTTTTAAAAATTCACATTTATCGGGTTGCAATTTAGATTTGAATTCTTAGTCTTTCAAATAGTTCTCTTTGTATAATGGCAAAGTTATATATTTGGTTATTAGTTTTCTATTTTTTAAATCAACTAGACACTCATATTGTTGTAAAAAATCTATACCTAATAAACCATCAAATCTATATTTAAGTTATGCACGAATACTTCCATTTCGTCATTTTTCAAAAAGAAATCAAATTTATTGCTTTATTTATTTCAAAAAATGGTTAGTTACACCTTGAATTCTTATGGGTTCTACGCTTTTTATTTTTTCTTGTTCAAATAAATTTGGTTTCAAAATTGATATACTTGCTCCGGTATCAATTAAATAGCGATATTTCCGTCATGAGTTTTTATATAAAAAAATCATTTGAATTGCTTGTGTTTACGAATTCTGATCTTATTCTTGGCTTTCTAGATTCTGAGCTTGACTGGTTGGAATGAGATGAGTAGAAGTGCCAGTCTTCATTTCCACTCTTTGTTCGTTTAAATGAAATGATTTTTCTGGAGGATTTTGCATGTTTCTTGTATTTGAAGAATTGCTTTGATAATTATTTGGTTATAGTTATTTTGGTTAGGTGGTCTTTGATAATAATTTTCTCTTTGATTTTGATTATTATTTTCATGTCTATTCACAAAGGTATGATTTGGATTGAAATTTCTTTGATTTCCCGAATTATATTGATATTTCGGTTTTGATTATAGTATTTATCGTTATTGTTTTTTGAGGCATTCTGAAATTAAATGTCCCGACTTTTTGCAATAATTACATGTCTTTTTATTTTTACTTTGAAAGTTGGAGAATTTACTTGTGGTTTTTTACTTTCTAGATACGTTAATTGATATTCAGTTTTTACTATATTTGCAGCTTCTGCGAGATTGCAAGGTCGCGATGTTCGTACGATTGCACCTAGCTTATGTTCAAGACCTACTAAAAGTGTCTGTAAAGCTATCTTATCGACTAACGCTTGCTGTCGGGTGTTTCTGTTCTCGGGTTACGTTACTTGTTGATTTATCGCGGCGTAAAGTTTTGAATGATGTGCGTTTATGCGATGCACATAGTTTTGAGGATTTTCATTGTTTCCCTGTTTTATTTGTTGTAAATCGTAGATTAGACTTGTTAAGTCTCTTGAATCACCGAAGTGTGTTTTAAAATAGTTTTGATTTGATCCCAATTTTTCAAGTCGCGTGAGTTTATTAGTTGAGATGCTCGTCCTTTTAGTTTGTTTTTAAATGTACAGTTAAAAGATATGTTTGTTGGTCTGTTGCTACGTCAAATGCTGCGTCACAAGAATTAATAAATGTATTTAATAGTATTGAATCTCCATCATATTCTGGTATAATGTGACATAATTCACTTAATCTATATTCTATAAGATTTAAGTCTTCTTGGCTCATTTTTATTTGTTTAATTCCACCCCAATTTTAATGAAAAACTTCAAATTAAAATTGCTCAAGTTACTTCCGATATTCCCTCGAAAATAAACTCGCGGATCTCGATTCTGTCCGATTTTCGCTCGACTCCAAAATCTAACCCCTTTAATGGAATTGTTACAAATTTTTACACACGTATTTTTTGTTTAACGACTTGGGAAAATAATTGGATTTAGGGAACAAATATATAGCAATTTTCACAGAATAATAATAAATCTTTACTCACTTTGATTTTCTGGAAGATGCTCTGTAGTGCGTGCGGTTCTTTCCGGTTGAAGGTTTGGAAACCACCAGATCTTCTTGGAATTTCTGCTCTGTTTTCTTGGATCACCAAAAATCTCTGTTTTTCCGATCCTGCTGACTGCGCCAATTGTTGGGGCTTTATTACTTAAAACCCTTTTTTAAAAAACAACAGAATTTATTTGAAACACAACTATCACTACTTTGTTACAAACAGGACTATTTTATAATTATTACTACAGCAAATGAACAGACCAAATGTTGTGACTCTGAACAACGTTAAAAGTCTTAAAGTTAATTCAAAAGTGTGTTGTTTAGGAATACTCTCCTATTTATAAGCTCTGCTGAGAAAGGGGAACTATGCAGAATCATCATTTATGCAGGTGCATCTAGTAATATAATATAGGTATTGTTTTAGTTTCTGCGTAATTCCTTTACAATGGATTATTGTTTTATTCTAGACATTAATCAGCATATTATTATTTAAAAGTCATGAAAGGTGATATGTAACATGTATGTACTGAAGTGTAAACAAAAGAATCTACTACTATTTATTTATGTTTCATAACATCAATGAGGTAAATTTTCGTTTTTTATTAAATAGGTAGGTACGCCTTTTGCATATCTATTAAAAACGAATACTCCATCATTATCATCAATGTCTAAATGGATAGTTTTCGACTTTGCTAAAGTTATTACATTATTCTATATTATGCTAGAAATATAAATATGTGTCTCCAAAAAATTAGAATTTGCAATAAGATTATGTATTATAAGTATATAGTTTGAAAGAATTTTTCAAATGAATTCGTCCAGATATGGTCACATATTTTAATGTAAACTTTATTGAATGTATTTATACTTTAAATTTTAGAAAAGTGGGATGAGTTGTCTCTAGATAAATGTTTCTATTTTCCAACGGTGACTTATTTATAATTATAGGGTTATTCGGTGCGGTAATACGGTCTTTTAAAGAACATGTCTTCCATAGGATTGACTAAAATTATTCAAAAACTAATATGGCTACAGTATCTAATTTTAGAATATAAATTGGGTATCACAAGATCTATCCTTTCAGTTGATAAGAATGTTTCAGCTATAAAATAAAAAAATATATTTTTGAATTTCGGGTAAAGGTTATTTACATTTACATTATCTAAGTATCCAAATAACGAAGATGAACATACAGTAGCTCATTTTTTAGAACATGTTGATGTTGGTTTTGCTCTACTAATGCCTTTTTCTCTGTAAATGACCTGAACTATAAAGTGAATACCTAAGGGACGATACCTGATCCACTAAAGTTCCATGTATACAAAGGTTGAAGTCACTATATATTTTTGAGAAGACTATTAGTTTCGTCTTCCAGCTGTTTATTTCTTGGCAAAATTGTTCACAATGATATGTAATGCGGTCCATAACGTTCTGCAAATCCAACAGATTGCCTTCAGATATGCTCTGATCAGTGTCAGTTCCTTCTTTTTGATTCGAATACAGTTTACTACTTATGTTTATATCCCTTTTATCAATACTTTAACATTTCAATTAGTTTATGGCGTTGTTTCCGTAAATCAATAAAATATGCATATACATCAACATTCATATCTCTGCAACGTTGAGTGAGTACATTCAAAGCGGATAAGGCCTCCCTTGCGCTTACTCAATTTCTAATTCCAAATTGGGTATCCTATCACACAAAAATGAAATTTTTTATATATTTTGGTATGAATCGCTCTCAGCGCTATTACGGTAGATTCATTCAGATGGTATTTTATCTATACATATAACATTGAAGAGTGACCTTAAGGGCCGAAGACCAATAAATAGCATCTGTTTAAGCTATAAGTTTCAAAACTTTAGCATGGATTTTATCAGGTTCCACTGTCTTGCCGGTTTTCTGTAGGTTTATGTCTTGGATAATTTCCCCTTTTGTTAGTTCGGGATGGTTCGATGTTATTGAAATTTGGCGGTGAACCATCTCTGTCATCATACTCATAATTTGCCCGCGTTTACAAGTCTTTTCCCAATACCTATCATTTTATCGTGTTTGAGTTTCTTAAAGTAGATCTTTTTTCCAATGCTTGTCGGTTATCTCTTTCATTTTTAAATGTATCGTGTTTCGCTTGTAGTTGTTCAATTTCTTCTACAAACCATTTTTTGGCTTCTCTGCATTTTCTTTGTATTATTTTTTGTAGTTGTCTTCATTTTAATGTTTTCTGTTTTAGTGCAGTCTCCAGAACTTTGACTATTTCCCTTTTAACTGTGTTCCAGGCGAATTCTGTGTGGGTCGGATCTGAATTTATCTGTGTTAGTTTCGTTGCTTCTTCGAGATTTTGTTTGACTCTCTTTTTTATTTCAGGCAATTTTCTAATTTCTACCTGGTTGTATGTGTTTAGATTTCAGGTGTTTAAAGACAATTAACATGATTTTTAATATTAATACATTTCAGTGAATAAAAATAAATAATGTATATATGTAGTATTTTACAAAATTTATTCAAATTGTTCACTGTTTGCAAGTAGTCAACGGCCACTCGGTGATATACTGCATTAACTGAATTTTGAATCATTTCGGAGTGTCAGAATTCATCTCTAGTATAATGCGTTCCACCCTGCCAAATTTCCGTCATGTAGGATTGAAGTCTGTTCTTCAAATGACAATAAGGATTTACTTGGGTCAAATCTGGATATCTTGGTGACTTCTCAGTTGGTCTACCAATCCATCCTTCATTAAAGGTGGGCTCCAGAACTTTCTAACTTGTACATTAGAATGCGACGGTGCCCCATCTTGATCGAGAAAAATTATCGAGGAAACAGATGTTGAGCATTGTTAGGTAGAATTGATTTGTACGGAACTGTTTGAGGTAAGAAACTGCTTGAATTTATTAAGAAATAAAACAAGTTATACTGAATAGTTTAACGTTTGATATATTTTATGTGTTTAGAATAACCAAAAATTGTTTACTAATTATGGTTTTGGTTATGAAATTAACATTTATCGATAAATAAATATCATGTCAGGCTTTGGTACAATGAAAACCTACGCTTTCCTTTAGCTGACATCTTGATGTCAGCTACTGGACCAACGCAGGAACTGACGGAATGCATTTTTTTCCTTTTGTTACATAGTGTCTTATAGGATTTTCAGATATATCTTTCTCATTCTATTCTCCTTAGCCTGATCAGTAGCTGACATATTATTCAAGTGATAAAAACTGTGGTTTCATTTATTGCCAGTTACTGGTGCATCAACTATAAGGACAAGGCGTGGTTCATGTTATTTAATACTAAGAGCCAAATAAGAAAATTGTAAAGATTTGCTAATTTTTTTTCTTCCACATAGGACACAACGCTGCGGACCGAAAAAAAAATACAGTACCCAGAAGAAGACATGATCCGTGCTCTAGAGGACTGCATCGAAGACCTTCAGCGTTCATAGAACAACATTATTATGCAAACATAATGGAAAACATCCCATTAAACGGAAGATGGATCCTGACACTGTGTTGTCTCAAGGAGAAGAGGCATCCTTGCTGCAAGTTGCTTTATAGAAGCAATAATGGAAATGGAAGTATAATGTATAATATTTGATCCATCCGTACCATCTCCCTTCAAAAGGGTTTTGTTTTGGCCCTCTAGTGAAGAAAAAACATCAGCAAAACTTCCCCCAGTTGCGATTTCAGACCAATGGCAAAAATATCATACAAACAAAGAAAGTGAAAAAAAGGCAGGAAGAAATCAAAATTGAGAGAAAGAAAGCAAGAGAAAGCAAAAAACAATCCGTTGAAGCCTTAAAGAAGAAAAAAGTAGAACTCAAGCAACCTAAAATGTCAAAGAGGAACATCAGCAGAACAGACTGTGGTGGTGATAATTGCAGTGATGACTCAGATGAGTTCACAGATCATTCGACTTTGAGTGAAATTGATGTAAAAGACCTCAAAAATTTTTGAAAGTCGGGAGATTTTGTAATTGTAAAATATGATAACGATTATTACCCCGCGTGGCAGAGAAAATAAAGAAGAAGAAATATTGCGAATGCAATGACAGCAAGTAAGAAATCTGGAAATGGCCAAATGTACCTGATAGATTGTGGTATGATCTCACAGAAAATGTGGAAATTATAAGTCCAAAATCTTTCGGCTCTTGGGGATTATACATGGTACCTGAAATTAACAAATATTTAAATCAACTGAGCAAGCCCGTAGCCAGCGGGGGGGGGGGGTCCGGGGGTTGAAACCCCCCCCCCCCCCCCGAAATTTTGGAATGTTTGGTTTTAAGATTCAATTTTAGCCAATTAATCATAGAATAAATTTTATATTTATATAATTTTATATATTCTTGAAATACATGAACAAAAATATACATTTTGCAGTCCTAATCAGCCCATCACCAATAAAAAAAAAATATCCAACCCCCCCCCCCAAAAGCCCACCCCGAAAAAATTTCCTGGCTACGGCCTTGCAACTGAGTAGATACGTATTAAGAGTTTCCTATTTTTTTAAACTATTTTGTAATATTTTTCTACTTATAAATAAATAATTAAATTTAATAATATAGGTATATTTACACATTACTTATCTACCTACCTTTGTTTAAACAATCCAGTCAGTTACTGGGACAACTAATGTGCACTAGTGGGTCAGGGTATGTCAACTGCTGGACCATTTGCACATTTTTTTAAACATTATTCCACAATTTAAATCAGAATAAAATGGAAATCTAAACTAGTTATTACAATAACGTAAAAATGTTGAGCTTTAATCAAAATATTGAAGACGGTGATAAGAGAATTCAAACTCCTTTCTTAAGGTGTCAGCTACTGGGCCGTTTACGGTAGTTAATCGGTAACTCGTTTGAAAATTTTCTTGCTAGTCATGTCCATTTCAAATTCCGTGCTTCTAGTTATCCTTAGTTTAGATTGAGAAGAGACGACATAAAGGCTTTTCAAACTCTGTAATGGATCCCAAAATTTGTTGTTGTTAAATAACGATGTTATTCCTTCATATATGAGACACTCCGTTGAAAGTGGCTCAAAATTCACATGTAAGGACAAGTGAACGTAAATAAAGTCTTGAAAAATTGGGTGTCTGCGTTTATTAGAAATATGGTTCGAGGTGGTGAAATCCTAAAAGATAATGATGTATTTTTTATGGTTGATAGGTATCTTCTTAGAAATACCTACCAATTAATTTTGTAGTAAATAGTAAAGTTACGCTCTAAAATTTGTCGTGTAGAACAATGCCATTAAGTAACTTTGCTTAATCTCTTAATTAATTATCTACAGTAAGTCGTGTGTGTGATTCTGTGGTCATGTCTGGGTACTTTTGTCTTACTTCCAATAACAATTTACAGAGATTTACGAAAAGTATGTTATATTTATTTACAATAAAGTGGTCCTGATATTATCGGAATTCCAATCTTCTTAATTCGCCCAATATGCACAAACAATTTATAAACTATTATTGCCTTAAATACATTTTTAAACATGGTTATAAATACATTAAATTATGGACAGCTATATGATTTAATCATAACGTAGGCTCACTTGTCACAGAACAGTACAATAAAATAAACGTTCAATGAGTTCAAGGCTACGTTCGTTACATCCCAAGAATCACGTGAAGCACATCTTTATATTTATTTTAATTTAATTCCCGACTTTCTGACAAACTAAAGAGGTATCATTAAATCTCTATATGACAGAGCAAAAACCAACTGTTCTAATATCAAATTCAATGAAGAAAAAACGTTTATAAAAAATGTAGTTTCTGCCAATCATTACCCAAATAAATTTATTAATAACGAGTTTAACAAAATGGAATACCAAACAATCCCTAACAACCAACATCAAACTTCAGCAAGCAACACTGACTCATAAGATAATCACATTAATACAATAACTATACCATACATACAGGGTCTATCAGAAAGACTAAAAAGAGTGGGAAACAGATATATCAAAACATCATTTAAAACAAGAAATACACTAAAATCAATTATATCAAAAACTAAACCAAATAACACAACTCAAATACAAAAAATTGCATTTATAAAATATTGGAGAAACCTCTAGACCTCTGAATGTTCGAATAAACGAACACAAAAATTACATAAAAAAACGACAGTTTGAAAAATCCAAATTTGTGAAAATGCTTGGGACCTTGGTCATAAAATACAGTTTCACAAAGAAGAACACAACACCAAAAGAAAACTAAAAGAGTCTGCTTTAATTTTGTTAAATGAAGACGATTATATCCCTACTACCTCCGTAGAATTCAGTCGTCCTGGTTGCCGATGATTAAGGAAGAAATTGCTAATGGTCATGTCCTTGTGAACAACCCAATATCGGGATAGTTCATAAGGTTTTTCCTAGGTTTTCCTTATGATTTTAATGGAATCACTGAATCAACAAAGTTCTTTGGTCGCATTTTTGGCGAATGCACTATCTTATAACAAAGTCGCACCTAGGAGCGCCACATAAAATTCTGAAGATCTCCCTTTCAAATTCTTCCAATTTGAAAGGAACTTTATGATTATATGATCTTTAGAAATTTCTGTGCTACCCTGTATATTACAAATAAAACTCTCTTAGTTACGTCAAAAATCAAATAATACTCATTGTCAAATATTTTAATTTACATCTTAGAGTTGTGCCTTTTAATCCGTAGTTTCTTAACCATTGACAACGGGGTCTGATCTAGACCCCGAAACGTTTGAATATACAGCAATTTTATTTAAACTGTGGTGTTATTTCCCAAGAAGCACTTAGACATTAAAATATTGAAAATGATAAAGAAAAAAAAAGAGCGGCAGTCCCTGAACTGACGCACGGAAGCGAAAGCACTAAATATACGTCCTACCTCTCGTTATCTCCCTGTCTCATTTTTTTTTCATTGTATCATTCTTAGTAATGGACATAAATTTCATTCAAATTAAAATAATTGTCAATATTTTGTTACGACTCAAATATTAACCCTAAACATAAATTTAATTCTTAATTTAAATATAACTGCAAAGGAACATATGACGTGTAAGTTAATTTTTAATTAAATTATAAAATTTGTTGATTTATAATATTTTAAACATACTGGCAATATATAACGATGTCACTTTAATTTAACAGATTAAATTATGGAAAAAATATTTAGATTTTTTTTAAATATAACAACATTCTATAAATATTCTTCAAAGTAGCTATTGTAATATAGTTTAATCCAATACATATTAAAAAAAGTGTCCGTCAAAATGCATTAAATTAGGGTGGCGTTGATGTAGCAATAGACAAGTTTTAAGATAGATATTTAGGAAAACATTTTTTTCATGCCTTGGTAAAAAAAGGGAAAACAGGTGACTTGACATTAATATTATTTTATACTTATCAGCTCAAATCATACTTTCTTTCTAGAGCAGCGCCATTCTGGTCACATTTTGAACTTGTTATTTAATGATTTTAGCTGGACACTTTTTCAGTTTAATCCCCATATAAGTTTGTCATCTTTGTCTCTACATTTTATAAACTTGACCTTTCTGGCGGAGTTCTAGTTTATTATCCTTGTCTTGTCGCTACCACTTATAAACTTGCCCTTTTTTGTGTTGTTCTGACGTATGTCAAGTCTTTAATTTAAAACATCGCAAACAGTGAATTGGAATATTTATTAGAATGTAAAGTAAATTATGTGCAGGTATTGTATATTAATCTAATGTTATATTTGTGTTTTTACTACAAGTTATAAATGAGGAGACTCTTATTATATTATCTGGTTCAGAAAACTAAAACTATGGGTAAAGATCAAGGTAGTATGATGTCGGTTGGAAGTGTGGAGTCGGTCAGAACGAAGTGTCGATACAAATGCATTATAAGTTTTTGCACTTCATTACCAAACTTATCTATTTTCATATTTGTAAGTGTGGGCCTCCATTAAGAAGCTTTCGCTTCAAAAACATACTGCGAGTTTATTACAACATTATTGACGGTTTATAATATTGTTCTAACAAAACATTTTACGGAGGAATTTATGTGTTCACACATACTAAGAGACTAGAAAAGAAAGTATAGATAAAATGGAAAAATGCGATCGATATATCTTTCATATTCTCCAATGTGAAAACTCAAAGGTCAGCTGTCTGAACTCGGGATGTAGAGCAACCGGCATTTAATTAATAAAGTCCACTTTCTAGAATTGTTCAAGCCAAGATATTTCTTGGAAGGTGAAATTTATCACATAAAGCGCATCACCATTATGAACACTGTGAAGAAGCGAAGAATTACATTCCAATTTCTGACGTGCCTATAAAGTATATATGATATTAAAAATTTAATAGAGTAGCATTTTGTGACAAAATTCTGGTGATACATTTTTTAATACGTTTTAATACGCTAAAAAACTCGTGTTGAATATAAATCCCTTCAACGTCTGCATGCTAAATACACATTGTCCGTGGGACCGAAACAAAACCTTTGTGACAAAGCAAAAAAACGGAAATATATTTAATGATGAAATTTCATTTTAATTTTTTGGACTCCTGCCAACGAACAGAACGTCTGCCTTTTACTCTATTCGTGATAAAGTTATTAAAAGATTATATTGTTTCAAGCCTGAAATGTTATTCATAATTAATGACATTGAATTAATTGCATAAAACTAGATGGAGTTATTGGGTGTGTGTAATTAGAATACCGTCGTTAACGTCGTTCTGTAGTGAATTATATCTTGTTTCGTGGTTCTGTTAATCCTAACAGGCGGTTGGGGAACATACTGTGACACATAAAATAATGTAATGGGTTTATTTTGTTATAATCGTAATATCCTAATAATAGTATAAATGCGAAACTGTGTTTGTTGGCTTGTCTTTCCACAAGGTGCAAGGAAGTAACTGCTCATTTTGATTTGTTCTACCAAAAAATACATTGTTCCTGTGGGACAGATTATACTATCTTCATGTATAGCCTACCACCAATTTTACAAATACTTAAAAAACAAAACTGACTTCAAAAAAGGTAAGTTAACTAAAAAGCCATTTTTTTCTGCAACAATTAAATACTTTTTCTGAAATCGGTGCCAAATTGAACCGCGAAGTTGCTAGTCATAAATGTATTTCCCAAATTATTTTCACTTTCACTTGGCTCCCACTTCAGAAAAAAGTTTTTAATTGTTGCATATTTTTTTGCTTTTTAGTTACTTTTGTTTGATGTCGATTGTTTTTTTTAAATATATTCATTTTTAATTTTTAGTAATGTAATAGCTTAATTGGATGCAATTTTCAAATCTAATTAACTTTTTCGATATTGACAACAAAAATATTTTTCATTATTTTGACTAATCTCGTTTAGTGTTGAATAGAATAGAGTAAATTGTTTTCGAAATATACTCAGTGACAAAGAAATCGCAAAACCCAGAAGGAGATATTTAAATTTAACATTGGTAATTGGTAATTTGGGGAATGATTTATCATTTAAACTTTTTTTATAAATTAATATTGTAGTCGTTTGTTAGATTTTGTAAATTTACCAATTTGAAAAATCGAAAATCTGTGAACATGCTTGGAACCTAGGCCATAAAATACAATTTGACAATTCAACTATACTTCACGAAGAACAACATAACACAAAACGCAAAATAAAAGAGTCTGAGTTCATTCTTTTGAATGAAAACGATTGTATCGCTTCTACTTCTGTAGAATTCAATCGTATCTGGTTACCGACAATTAAGGAAGAAATTAGTAATGGCCATCTCCTTTTGAACAACCCAATTTCGGGATAGTTCATAAGTTTTTCCTAGGTTTTCCCTTATGACGTTAATAGGATCACTGAAATAAAAAAAATCTTTGATCACATTTTTGGCGAATGCGCTATCTATATCAAAGTCGTACCAAAGCTATTTAACATGATCTTTAGAATTTTTGTGCTACTTGAATATTTAGAAACAACAAATTTTTCTTGTCAACTTAAATGTCATATATCAAAGTTTCATTTTACATTTTATATTATCAATACATGTTAAGGCTATTGAAAACAAGGTCAGAATAGACCTGGAAACGTTTGGTTCCTTGAATATAGTTTTTTTGTTTCGATTGTGGTGTTATTTCTCAAGAACACATAAAAAATCAAAACATTGAACTTATCAAGTTACTATAATCAGTGTGCATTTTTACAAACCTCTAATATTTCATCTCCGATTTGTATTTGGCCGGCTTTAAACGCGGCCCCGTTAGGGTTTAAACCGCATACGAAAACGGCCATGCAGTTCCGATCTTTGTGGCCTGCGAGACTCAGTCCCAATCCTTGGCTGCTTCGTTCCAATTGCACCATGAGAATCGAGTGACCCAAATTGGCGTATTTCTTCTTTACTTTGTCTGAAACAAAGAAAATCGTTTACTAATTGTGATAATTCGTTGAAGAAGGTAGTTAGTTAGTTACACAGTTTTAAGTTAAACTTGGGAAATCAGATAAATTTTATTAATTTTATACCAAAAAACTGATAGATATATTATAATAAAACTCTATGCACATCCAGTATAAACAAAATTACCTTTAAAATAAATTAGACAATATGAACTCATATCACTTAATTATCTTTAGAACACTTTTGCAGTAAAAACAAAGTATATTAGAAAAAAAATAGCGAAGCAAATAACGCAGTAAGTGTAACAATGCGAGAATAGAAATTTATCTGGTAGAAATCCAATAACAGGTATGTTCTAGTTTAAAAAATATCTATACGTTTTTTTTGACAGGAAGTGCTTCAGCGAATTTTATCAACAGGGAAATTAAGTACAGAAGTTTTTACCTGTAGCGATTTCGACCTTGATCTTAGAATGAGATTTGTGAAATGCTACGTCTGGTCGGTGCTCCTATACGGTGTCGAGAGTTGGACACTAAAAACAAATGATATAAACAAATTGGAAGCTCTCGAAATGTGGATATACCGCAGAATACTTAAGATACCAAGGACGGCCAAAATAAGAAATGAGGCCGTGCTCAGACATATTAATAAAGAACGAGAACTGTTCACTCTATATAAAAAAAGAAAGACTGCATACCTAGTCACATTATGCGTAACCATAAGTACCAGCTTCTCCAGTTAATTATCGAGGGCAAGATCGAGGGCAGAAGAGGATTGGGACGGAAGAAAATGTCGTGGCTGCGGAATGTAAGACAATGGTCAGGCATGCGTGATATACAGATGTTGATCCACACAGCTAGAGATAGGAAAGTCATGGAAAGTGTGGTCGCTAACATCCATTAATGGATAAGCAGAGAAAGAAGAAGAAGAAGAAGCATCATTTGCTGAAATTGTTGTTTTGCTGTTCTTGATCTTTCTGTCTTTTATCTCCCAACAGTGCATGTTCTTCCTGCCTTTTCTCTTTCAGTAGTGCCTGTTCTTTTTGTTGGGCATTCATGACGTCTTCTAATTGAGCACTAATTTTGTTCAAAATCTCTTCGTTTTGTTTGTCCATTTTTTCTTGGGATCTTGTATTCACCATTAATGTTTATTATCCCACATCTGACACCAAATTTGTTACGTATCCCGTGGGTTCAATTATACACCTATTGTACAATTAATACTCTTTTATTTACGGTGAAAACAAATCCTTAGCCTTCAATACTTCAATACAAATTTCTTGAAACACAGATCACACAATTTACAATTCATTTTGTCATATACTTTACTACTTATTATCACTGAACTTATGAATTAGACTGACTCTACCGCTCACAGAACGTCTATTTATATAACATTTTTACATTCCAGAGTCTTCGAGTGTACTTTATGGCGCTAATATCGTACTATGTAGATCACTTCCGAACTCACAGTTACACTTGGTACTTCTGAACGCTAGTGTGGTTGTCGACGTATTACATCTTCTAATTTATTTGTTTTATTCCATTCTGACACAATCCAATTTTCCAATTAATAAAGTTATCTTCTTTATTTGTATTTCACTGTGTTTTCGATATTTGCTATACATTTTTAATATTTTTTTTATACAGTAAATATCTGAAAATTATGCTTTTCGACAAATTTTCGCTCAGTTTATTGTTAAGTATGTAGACCCCGGAAATTTAGCTTCTCAACATACTGCCAACCTAATCTATTATATAAAGTTTTGCTGCAATATTATTCTTAATATAAAATCGAATAATAAACATTAGATTGAAATAATCACAAAAAACTAAACTAATTCAGAAATCAGTAAAAACATCACAAAATTGACATTCTACCAAAGGCATAATAGATATTATACAGATAAAGAATAAATACATTTGGTGGATAAATTTTGGCTAAAAATGAAACACTTTTATTCATTTACCCGACATTCTGAAATTATAATAGCTAAAAGTTTGTATTCTAATTTATATGAGAAATAGTTACTATTATTCGAACGAAGTCTGCCAAGTCTCAATATTTTTAAATAGTTACTTTAGCCCAAATAAAAATTGATTAGAAGGCCCAATTACAAACACCGGCAAAAATCTTGAAGCCTTGTCGTAAATATAAATACAAAATCTATTTTAATATATTTTTTATATAATCCCTGAGGAATGTTCAAAGTCAGTTGGTTTTAAACTTCAGCTTTTGATAGAACAATATTAATCTATTATATCAACAATTTTTGTCAAATCTTCTAAATGCAGAAAATCCGATTGTTCCAAGAGACTGGAAGACCGGGTGGAGAACCTCCAAGAGTCACAAATGCAAGAAAGGATAGCTACATAGTCAATTTTATACTACGTAATCACAAAATAACTATGTAAGCTGGCAGAACACAAGTTAGACGAATTTATGGTAAGCTGATTTCGAGACGCAGACTTCGGTGAAAAGTTATTGCTGGCAATTTACGATATGTAAGACCTTTAAGAGTGACTCGGCTTACTAGGTAACACATAGACGCCCACTTAGTGTAGGCTAAACAAAACGTAAATTGGTTTTTACCGCAGTGGAGAAAAGTTCTTCTTTCTGACGAGCCCAGATTAACGAGTGACAGCCGACATCTGAGAGGGTATAGAAGGCAGCAGAACGTGCATTGCGGCTAGCTTTTGCTAGAAAAGCTGTTCCTTTTCAGGGAAGGATGTTTTCGAGAGGTATTATGTATGGTTGTTAGACAAGACTTATCCATACTCTCAGATGTTGACAGAAAATATCTACATTAATAATAAATGTCATTAGACCAATTATTCACGAGGGTTAAAAATGTGTTCGACGAAATAAATATGCAAAGGCAGGATTAGCCAGCAAACTTACCCGAAATGAATCCAACTGAACAAGTATGGGGTATCATTGGCAGACTAATGCTTAGAAGTCCTAACCCCTTAACTTCTTAGTAGGTGATCATAGCGGTTTAAGAAAAATGTAAAGCTATTCTATAAGAAGTTATGAATAATTTAATTCTTTCAATGCGACGGCGAGTCTATTCACTACCCCAGAATAGATGCCATACTAGACATTAAAAAAGTTGTTACAGTTTTCTTTAAAGTGTGTGTATTTATTTGAAAAGGCCCACCACGCATGTTTCTTATGAAAAATGTGTTCAGGCCAATATTATTGAAACTTTCAAAAATAATAGTTCCCAGCAGGCTGATCAAAAGTCTCAATGGGCCCGAAGCTCTAAAACCACCCTTAAGGATGGGAGAAACGCGTAACAGATTATATTGATGGATTGCCTAGACGAATTATTTTACTAGTGTAACTACCCAACCCAATATTATGCTCGAGGCTTTCATTCATTCATTCACCGACATACCAAAGCGAGCTACGTAGCTTATTAGTTCTTATTAGTTGTAGTTTAGTTCGTTGTGCTCTTTTGCTTATAGTCACTTGGTCCATCATCTTGCATGTCTCTTAAAACCCCAATATTTATGCTACCCTCCGCCCTCCCCCAACCATATTGCAACACTACCTTCTACCAAAGGCCGCGAAGTACAGAATTGCTACCGTTTTACGGATTATTTTAGGTCAATCCCTTTGCCTGTCACATGTGCACAAGTATAAGTGAGCACAAGTAAGCCCCCCAATCTTCTTAACAATACCACCCCTTACTGAGGCCTGAGCATTATAGTTTCACCGAGGCCTTTTGGGTTACGACACTATTTAAGATGTATTTTATCTAACAGAATTTTTTGCTTTGATATGTGGGTGAGTGTGGAGGGGAGGGGGGAGAGTGAGGGGGAGTGGTAGAGAACGAAAGCCTCGAGCATAATATTGGGTTGGGTAGTTATAGATTCCACTACACTAGTAAAATATTTCGGCTAGCCAATCCATCAATATAATCTGTTACGCGTTTCTTCCATCCTTAAGGGTAGTTTTGAGGGTTGGGGGTAGTTTTAGAGCTTCGGTACCATTGAGACTTTTGATCAGCCTGTTGAGAACTATTATTTTGTAAAGTTGCAATAAAATTGGCCGGAACCCATTTTCCATAAGAAACATACGTGGTCGTTTGTGATTTTTACATTTAATTTAGGTAGTAATAGTCTTGGCATTGTTTTATTCCTTAAACATACAAAAACATGTATCGCACCCGGTAATACCACACGCCTGGTTTGTAATAACTTTGACCCACAAATCTTGCCATCCAACAAATTTTTAATGGGAATTGTAAAACTAAATATTCTGAGTAAATATCACTCAAAACTGAAATCGTATGACGTGACCTTCGAAAATAAAGAAGTTTTTCATTTTTAAGGGTTTTTGTATTAGTTTTAGAAGTACCTACTGTAATAGCGTTGTAAATTTCACAAGTAAAAATTTATTTTATATAATTGAAAACTCATGAAGATATATTAGTTAACAGCGAGACGAAATTATTGAAAACATATAAAATATATTATTTCTTTTTTTTTTTCAACAAGTTGTACATGGTTAAAACTAAGATTCTAATTTGTCAATTGATTATTTCAAATAAAACTTAGGTATTAATTGTAAATATTAATTTTGCATTTTCTTCTTTAAAATCTTTTAATAGTAGAGTAGGCCATGTAATAAACTCGCAAGCGCGAGAATGTATTTATGTTGAAATTTGAATAGTGGAACTGTTGTCTTGTAATAGTAAATGTACTTATAGTAGGAGAGATAGAGCGGGATTTTGCTCGTCATCCTGAAAATGGACCAAATGTATCGTATTTTTATTAAGTTCAATTCCTGAACTATATCATCGTTTCTAGGCAGGCACTTTCACCCCCTGTACCTACAGGGGGTGCAAGTGGTAATTTTTTTGGTCATGCTCATCATCGAGTAAACGGTCCAAAATTGGCTGCATACAAGACTGTGATGCATTTAAGCAAATTCCCGAGAGGCGTCTGCCTAGAGTGTTACTTACCATCAAACTGGCGGACAGGGGTAAACTTGTCAAAAATAGGGATGAACTTCGTCATTAAGTAAAAAGAACGCCATTTGCACCATTTTTTTGCTTACACAAAAGAAATCATAATCCAAAGGTACAGCTAAATGACATAAATATATTTTTCAGGACGTCATTAATGTGGTCTGTATGTCATACATACGTCATACACAATTTTTGAAATGCAAAGCCACAGTTTTTATTAAAGATTCTGAACGAGCGGAAAATTTCATGTTCGAATATGACTTTGATCATGACCTTGAACTTGATCTTCCGGATCTTCCTCGATGACGAGCAACAACCGGCTCTATCTCTTAGACTATTAGTGTATTTCAGTTAGTTTATGTGTTAGCTATTTACATTCGACTCATAAAATTAAATAATGAAAGTTATAAAAATTCCAAATAGACAACTTATGATGTTAATCGTTAGCTTTTGGACGCGCACCTTAAATTTGGAACAGATACTGGAGGTGGATTTCTTAAGATTTGTCTGTCGTTGCAAGGGCATGAACATTGGATCGATGACAAATCAAACCAAAATCCCAAATGCTGAAAATTTATTGATGAAGTCGGAGTAGATGTTTGTAAAGATTCGGGTGTTAAAAGAATATTTATAATTGCGTTGGCACCAAATACTCAGGAGAATTATAAAAATGTCATAGACTTATGGAATTTATTCAACATCTTTAATCCATCCATGCTGTTGGTGACTTGTTGGTGAGTTAGATAAAAGTGGAAAATTAAGGACTGAAGATAACTATTTAAGAACTTCAGAGCTGGAGCAGAAAAAGAAGACGCAAAAAAGTTTATAAAATGTGTTAATTCACCAATTTTCAGTGAAAGTCCGGAAACTGAAATTTTAATATTATCACGCCGCCTGTATTACATTTGCTGCTTGGAGTCGTTAACACTCTGGTTAACTACATGGTAACAGAATGTGAACAAGATGTAAAGAAATGGATAAAAATGTGTAGTGTTAAAAAATAATATGTTCATAGAAAGAAGTTTATAGTCTGCGATCTTCCTGTCAATTAGAGTGTTTGAAATACGTAGACGTACTTAAAAAGTTCGATGCTGTAGTTAACAGATGTTTTGGGAATGGACTGAAAGAAAACTATAACCAAAATATTTGAGTTATTTATAAAAATTATTTGAGCTTGGAAATCAATGTCTTTTCAAAACTTCATGCAGTTTTTTTTGGATTGGGTTTTTTCAGTGAACAAGCTATGGAATCCGTACATTATGATTTTTTTGTCTACGTGGTCGAAGTTTAAAGTTTCGCCATCACACGAAAACTATTGAACTTTTTTGCTCAAAACAGTGTGCAGTTACAACAGCACATATTCTCAAGATTAAATACGTATATTACAAACTAAATTTATTTACATCGTTTTCCCCCTTGACTAAAATAACAATTTGTTCTCAGTTTGTAAGTTTAATTACATTGCTTTTGTTGTAAAATAATTTGGTCAAGTGCGAGTTGGACTCGCATTGTAAGGGTTCCGTACCACCTTCAAAATTCGCTGTATTTAGTTTTCTAATTTGGCCCCCAAAATTAACATTAGAGTTTTATTTTACTAATAAACTTTCAGGGAAGCCTTTTATAATCTATTGTCTGAATTTTGAGGCTCTATAGATTGGAAGATAAAGGGCACAATAGGTCAAGTTTTAAATTATATTATTAAATCTGTTATTGAAATTATTTAAAAATACAAATAAAATATATTTTTCAAAATTTAAATAGTATAGTTTCTAAAATGGGAATTAAGTCGATGTTTAATATCTTTGCTAAACAAATGATTTAAGAATATGATATATTTGTAATTCACATAATGAGTCTTTTATTTGATATATTACATGATTCGTTTGAAAATTGAATTTTTATTTTCCATTTAATTGTATAATTTGTCCCTAAAATTACCATGGAGGTTTTCTAATAATTTTTCTTATAAATTTCAAGTGAGCCCCAGTACCCCTAATTATTTTGAAAATTTTAGGTAAGTATGGTTTCGGAAATAAAGCGAGAAATGAGAATTTTTATATCTTTATGTTAATATCTTGTAAACAATTAATTTTAAAAATATATATTTGTATTTCTCATAACGAGCCTCTTCATTTGATATATTGCATGACACGTTAAAAAAATATTTTTTATTTTCCGTTTATTTCTATAAATTGCCCCCCATTATGAATATTAAAGATTTCTTCGTATTTTTCCTGTAAATAAAAAAATAGGTCTTATAGTTTGAGGAATAAAGGGGGGAATGGGTATTTTTTAAATATTTTTTTTAATATATTTTAAAATATTTATTTAAAAAAAAAATAAAAAAAATATATTTGTATTAGTCATAATGAGCCCTGTGATTTGATATATTACATGATACGTTAGAACCAAGTTTAATTTTTTATTTTCCATTTAATTCTATAATTTGCCCCCCAAAATGAATATTAGGGGTTTCTCCTTATTTTTCCAGTAAAGTTCAGGTGAGGCGCTATACCTATTTTTTTTTCAAAATTTTATAGCTTATGGTTTCGGAGATAAGGGGGGGATGGGTAAAATTTTTTATATTTTAGTTAATAACTTTTAATTAATTTATTTTAAAAATATGAAAAAATATATTTGTTTTCGTCATAATGAGCCCTTTTATTTGATATATAACATGATGGGTTATAAATAATTTTATTTTATATTTTCCATTTAATTCTATAATTTGCCCCCCAAATAAATATTAGGGGTTTCTCCTTAATTTTCCAGTAAAGTTCAGGTGAGGGGCTATAACTCAATTTTTTTTCAAAATTTTCCAGCTTATGGTTTCGGAGATAAGGGGGGGGGAATGGGTAAATTTTTTTATATTTTTGTTAATATCTTTTATTTATTTATTTTAAAAATATGAAAAAAATATGTTTATTTTCGTCGTAATGAGCCCTTTCATTTGATATATTACATGATGGGTTAGAAACAAATTTAATTTTATATTTTTCATTTAATTCTGTAATTTGCCGCCCAAAATGAAAAGTAGATGTTTCTCCTTATTTTTCCAGTAAACTTCAGGTGAGAACCTATAAAAGTATTTTTTTTTCAAAACTTTACGTTTTATAGTTTCGGCGATAAGGTGGGGGGAATGGGTAAATTTTGATATATTTTCTTTAATATCTTTTTAATTAATTTTTATTTAACTATGAAAAAAATATATTTGTGTTCCTCAGAATGAGACCTTTCATTTGATATATTACATGATGAGTTTGAATTTTTTTATTTTTAAATTTTTATTTAATTCTATAATTTGCCCCCCAAAATTAATATTAATGGTTTCTCCTTATTTTTCCTGTAAAGTTGGGGCAACGTTCTATATTTTCTATTTTTTTCAAATTTTAGGTTCAGTAGTTTCGGAGATCAGGGGGGGGAACGGTCGATTTTTTTAGTTTTTCCCCCAGAAGTACCCCTTAAATCAAAATTTCTTCTTTTGCGATATGTGCTCCTGATCAAGTCACCAAACTATACCTTCATACCAAATTTCAACCTCTTCCGTCCATTAGTTTAGGAGAAAATTGCTGTAATGTTACAGAGGCAGAAATCCTGAGTGATATTATAAGGGTATCCGTATACTGTATATACGGAACCCTAAAAATTATAAAATTTAAAATTGTATTTACCCCTGAGGGGCACGTCCCACGATTTCAGTTTTAATTGATAATTATTATTAATGTTTAGTTTATGAATCCCAAGAAAAAAATCTTGGGTGGCAAGACCTTTGGGTTAAAACTATTTCAACCCAGGCGTGATAATATACGTGAAGGCCATTTTGTGATTATTTCATAGGACAGAGTAAGTCAACAATTAGTTACCTTTAACAAATACTATTATTCTTTTGTTTGGCATGTTGCTGTTGTTATCTCATTACTTTACCCGTAGAACTCGATTTTGTACTTTTGCCACAAACATAAAGATATTTTATGTGTCACTTTTTATGTCAATTAAACATAATTCTCTTTTTCAAGATGTTTATTACACTAGCTTTAATTAGATTGTCATTTTTATGCTTTATTTTTTGGACGGGGTTAGGCTTTCGTCTCAACTGGAGAAGAAAAATAATGACTTGACACCAGCCTGAAATAGTTCATTTTAATTGGTCTTCAGGAAAAAAACGTCTCGTTATTTTCTGGCGAAAATAAACGGATGGCAAGGCGAGACTTACACGTTCTTTGTATGTGATTGTATGTGGGAGTGATATTTACATCGCAGTATAATGAGGGTATTTTTTTATGAAAGTGCCAACGCAAGTTTTATAGTCTTATTGTTATTGAATACACGATAACAATTTACATGTAATAAACTGAAACGATATATTTGGTGGAGGTGCCAGTTTTATAAAACTATCGTACATTTTTAATAACATATTTTTGGAATATTTTATAATAACGTTCGTTGCAATAATATACGGTGTTCTCACAGGATATTTCGTCAGTGTTGGTATATCAAAGAATTACGAGAAGGCGTTAAAAGCTAATTAGCAATTGTTTTCTAATTGAGATAAATCGATGTTTATTTACCGACTTCAAAGAGATTTTCAATTCCACCCATAGGTTTTATATGTACTTTCAACGATTAATCCAAAATAACTGAATCGCCTTCTAATATAGTAGATGTCGAGGTCTTCTCAATATTATTCTGAACAACATGTTTTTAAAATATTGTAAATGTTTACTGTTTTTCGAAAATGGTTTCATCGATTTGGATTGCTTAAACTGCCATTTATTTTTCTTGCAACAGATAAACAACAGTATAAAGTGTAGTAATGCAATTTCGCAAAATTTGACATACAACAAAATCAACATCAAAGCAAAATTTTTTAGAAAAAATCTCGAAATACAACACTAAATGATTGACAATGACTCCATGCTGTCCAGAGTCGGAGCTGAAACGGCCCCAAACACAGAATAACTGAGGAAGAATCTCTGTGCAGACAACCAGTAATCCGGGCAATTTTACGAAATTGCCTTACTACATTCTGTTCTCAATATACAATTTTCAAAACTTATCTGTTGTAGAAAAAAAAAAATGAAGAGAGAAAACCCAATGAACAGGCAAAATTCTCTTAAGATAGATCCCCAGGTGGATCCATATACAGGATGGACCAACAAAACGAAACATATACATTTATAAGCCTTCAACTTTCCCTCTGACGTTAGGTCTAATTCCAACATTTTAAATGGGAATAGGGGTCAACGCATCTTTATTTGGCAAATTTGATGAAGCCGTTTTTGAGAAATACGGGGAAGAACAATGTGAAAAACGAATTCTTTAGTATTGCTTGATGAAAAAAAAAGAGTTAAAACACGTTGATGTTAATCTCGAAGAAGAAGTTTATCGTGCATAATTTGTAACTCTGGAACTTCAATCACCAGCAGCGGGAGCTCCAGCCCTTTAATTAATATGGGTTTCAACTTCATGTGTTATCTCATTTCTATGGTCATAAAATTCCCTTTTCAACACAACAAAAATTAGGAAATGTGTTATACATTTTTTATTACATTTAGCACTCAAAAAGTTAAAGAGAATTTTAATTTTATCGTTTGAAGAAAACAGTAAAAAGTATTAATCTTTTGCAATCAGTCATAGCTTTAATTTATCGATAAAATCTATTCCAAAGTTTTATTGTTGTTAACTGAGAACCTAGGTTTTTGCGGCCAGAGTTATAGCTGATTCTGCTTTTTCCGGATTTGGACGGTATCATTTTTTCGAATTAATTTAATTATATATCTGAACCAACATATAAACAAAGTTTTTCGACATTTCGCCCACACTTATACGGGATTTTTCAAGGATGGGAAATACAAATGTTACTTACCTTGCGGCGACTACATTCGTTTAGTCTTTTTCTAACAAACACACTTTGAAACTTTACTTTATTAAACTTCTGACATTAAAGCACAAATTACTAAAACTTTGAATCTAGTCAACGATGAAATAATAATTGGCCAGCAAAAATATCAGGTAAAAGAAGGGTAAGAGGGACTTAATGGGATTATTTTGGATTATTTTATGGTTTTCATGATATTTTGAAGATGTTCCTCGAATTTTATTAGTAGGTAATGTAAGTGATTTAATTTGTCGAGTCTACAAACACCCGTCTATGTGAGCACAAAGGTCGTCCTTTTAAGTTCAGCTGAACATCATCACGAAACGGGCTACCAAACCCTCTTCGACAGCTCCTCTGTCGTGGCCAACTCTCCCTCTTATTTCACCAGAAAATCCGTGAGGCCTTTCAAATCGCCAACAACCTAAGAATTTCAACCTCGCCAAAGTGTTTGAAATTTCGCACATCTGGCAACCCTGCATCCACATCAACACAAATCTCATCAACAAAATAAATCACTTACATCACCTACTAATAGAATTCGAGGAATTTATTCAAAATATTATCACAACCATAATACAATCCCATAGAGTACCAGGTACTCTTGGGATTATTTTGGATTTTACCTCGAAATTTCGGGGGCCAATTATTATTTCATCGTTGGCTAGATCCAAAGTGTTAGTCATTTACAATTTATGCTTCAGTGTCAGAAGTTTAATAAAGTGAAGTTTCAAAGTGTTTTTGTGAGTAATGGACTAAACGAATGTAGTCGCCGCAAGGTAAGTAACATTTGTATATTTCTTCTTTGAAAAAGCCCCATATAAGTGTGAGCGAAACGTCGGTAAATTTTGTTTATATGTTGGTTCAGCTATATAAATAAATTAATTCCAAAAATGATACATGCCAAATCCGGAAAAAGCAGAATCAGCTTTTATCGTTGTTATTAAGTCTCGAAAAGATATTTAGATGACCTCTGGTAATTTTTTTTCTAGAAATAAAAATCACGGTGCAATATTTTTTTCTTTTTATTGTTTTACTTTTATTTTCCAAATTAGGCTGCATTAGATTTGCTAAACTTAGATGCGTTGGATACAGATTTTGGTTATTCGTACGCCAATGTACCACTCACCCCCATTGTTATTAAAAACTTTGGGCTCCAAGCTGACCCCCACAGGGTGTTTCAAGTGACACGGTTGATGGTATGCCCAAAATCTTTCCCCCAGCATATAAAAATTAAGGGGTCCAAACGATTCATTTTAAACGATCATTGCTCCATCCTGTAATTTGCCAAATAGTTGCCGATATTACCCTGTGCCCGTATTAACATGTTAATTTCTGAAGCGATTTGGGAGATTCTTAGGGGACAATGGTTGTATCTGCACATAGAAGAAAAATATAGTCTTGTTTTTGCTGGAAACCTAATTTTTACATACATTTATGAATAGGAGAATATATATCTAATAGAGTGCCCATCAGATTGTGGCAGCTTGTACTTTTATTTTAAATACTGCAGTAAACTTTGTGAGTTCAAATCAAATATTTAAAAGCATATTTATTTCACTTTCTAGAATTTTACACAAAAAAATTCCAATATTTACAACAGCTGATTCTGAACCAATATACATAAAAATAGTATATATAATACATTTAAGTTAATTTTGGGAAGCCAGGTGTAAACAGGTATGTATTTATTACATTTACAAGTTCATGATGTACATTTATTATATATTATTCAAATGAAAGCAAATTTTTGTTTGTGCATGTTGATACACCAGTTTTATAAAACTATCGTACGGTTACCTAAGCAAATCTAGCAGCTAACAAGGGTTGTTATAGATGCTAAATATTTAACAATTTCTCAACTGAACGGCAACGACAATATTATTCTAACAAGGGTTTTTTGAAGCTTGTAGTACAGGAAGATGTATTTATTGTGGTTGTTTTATGTGTCTATAAATTATTGAATTTATTAACGTAGGTCTAAATTGAAAAACATGAACGTGTTTTCTGTGTTGTAAAAAGTATGATGTACTTGACTTTGTTAATGCATCATTTAAAAAGTGTTCGCTAATGTTGTTGTTTCCTCGTAAATTCCACGTCATTTTATCAACAGTTGGCTCTACGGATGATTTTGGATATCATACAGAGTGTCTAAAAATTACATTTCTAAAGCGAAAAGATAAACAGGAACTCTAAGTAATATTATCAATTTAACTTAATTATGATGAATTAGTTTATAAATAATATAGCTGTAACTCTGGAGCTTTTGTGTTGAAAATTATGTGTTATTTTATTTTTATTTATATTTAAAAACGTGGTAACATAGTACCATCTACAGATTCTTAAGGTATTTCTAAACCTTATTTCAAATTAACAATAAAGTCATTCAGTTAACTATATTTGTAGCAATGAAAAAGTGACAGTTGTGATGATAGTGAAGACACCGATGAATATTTAACTCTTGACTTCACAATGTAGTAGAATTGCAAAATAGGCATATATCATTCTTATTTTGTGCACGGTGTCTCAACAGTGGGACATGTAGGTATGTTCGTTAAGCTCTATCAGAATAAGAGTCATTTTTATTTCTAACAGCACATTGCTCGGGTAAACAGCATTGCTACCGATTGATATTGCTAGACCAAGTGCAACGATAATTTCAGCTGATGTGTAAAGTGCCTTTCAATGACAAAAATTATAATTTCTTTGAGTCTGTTTCTCTAAGGTATAAAGCTCACCACTATATAATTCTTTGCCCCTAATTTCTTAAAAATAAATTGTTATCAGACGATAGATTATATGTTAGGTTTTTGCAACATTGTGCAGCTGAGTAATTTTTCTTGTAGATATGGCAGATAAGGTAACGAGTTTACAGATAAAGAATTAGAATATTTTGCTAATAATTTGAATGATGTAATAATTGGCGACCTACATGTCGAAAACTGGGTCGATGATGAACTTGATCCAGGAAATTTTTCTAATGCTGATTTACGGAATAATTTTTTAGAATGTATCGAAAATATGAACGTGGAAACCGAAGACCGTATCACCATTGGTATTATTAAAACAACTGTTCTTCAACAAATTCAAATAAATTCAGTTTTAGACCGACGTGTCAATGGGCAATGTGGTGAAAATTAGATTCTATTATTATGTTATTTTTGAGCAGAATTGGTACAAAGTAGGAAATGAGGAAGACCCAGGCCCAGTTTGGAAGGGGATATTATTGCAAAAATGAGAAAAAAGAGCGTTACTGCAGTTTCTACGGAACCAGTCAGGAAAGATATGATTGAACTGTGACCAATATTTTGTGCCAAAAGAGTCAGGTGCAAAATGCCTAAGTTTAAAAGATTTTCTCATATATATTGTGAGAAATTCAAAGTGCAACAAAAAGTTGTTTCATACATTTTCACAGTTAGTTAGAATATATAATATCTTTATTACTTTACGTAAATAGTTTTTAAGTCAGAATTTATTTTATGTAGCTTACATGCAACATTGTACCTAAGATATATTGCGACCCAATTACTCTTAAGGTTCTTATTTGCAGTCAGATGTTCTTAAGCAAACCTATATCATCATGGACAGAAAAAATAGCTTTCATTTGAAATATAAATAATAAATGTACATCATGTATATGTAAATGGAACAAGAGATGCGTCCAAGTGTGCAAAGGTAGATATACAGGGCTTTTATTTCAAAAATTGCCAAAATAACCTTTAAAAATCAATAAAAAAAAAAGACACGAAAACACGTTAATTTATACTTACCGGGGGACACATTTTACACGTATCGTTTATCTTGCAGTTTCAACCCTTAATCGGGGGTGAACATCATAAAAGTTGAAAATACTGAGGGGCATCAGGTGATACCTCTTATTAAAGGTCTATATTTTGCCAATTAGATTACTTTTTACAGAGTAATGACCTAGAAACCGTAAAAAATTAAAAATTTTAAATTGTAGTTGAAAAAAAAACATGAGTAATGAGTATAAACAGCGAGGTAAACAAGTGGGAAAAGATCCATTAATGTTTTTGCGAAGAATATTTGTGACTGTAAATGTAATTATTAATGTAGTGGTGGTTTCGTTGTATACTGACCATCCAATTTCGACAATGATTTATTCTTTTTTATTTATGGAGAAGAATAAAGCTGTGCAAGCAGAACTGTTCATGTTTTTCATCAGAGACATCCCGATAAAAATCTTGTGTGTATTGTTCATAAATTCCAAGAAACTGGAAGTGTGTGCAATAAAATTGTCAAGAATCGAGTTTTAACTGCGACTTCCGGTAAAATGGCGAGGTGGCATGATATGTGTGTGTGTGTGCTAGGTTAGGAAAAAGTTCAAGATTCCTGAGAGTTACCTGATATATTTATTCCCATATTCTATTATTATACCCTATAAACGTTTAGTAAGTGATACAGACGCTCCTGAAGTTATAATAAGTGTTAATTAGTGATAAAACCGGGAGTCCAACGCCACCTCGCACTGTACATAGTTTGATCGAAAAGAAAATCTAATTTTGTTATAAAAGAGTTTAATAGATTCAGTTTACGTTATTTTTGATCATAAGTTATCATAAATTTGTACATAAGATGTAGATAGATAAAAGCTATATAAGAATTTTTTTACGTACATTTTTTACACTAGTGTCTAGTCATTAAGGTCGAAAGGACCAGGACCATTAGCCTTGTGCTAAAAAGGCCGTAAGGCTACTTGAAGAAGAAGAGTTTTAACTGAGGCTGCATTGATTTTTAATTGCCATGGATTCTCAAACATCAAAACTAAAAGTCTGCAGGTTAACAAATACTTCCGTCGGCTCTGTGCATAAAACCTTAAGCCTAAATAAATTCTTTCCCTACAAAATACAGCTCTTACAACAGCTTGCTGAGGGTGATTATGACAGAAGGTTAGAATTCTGCGAATTGATGACTTAAAGGGCAAATGCAGACACTAATTTAATCAAAAATATTTGACCTTCTGAGGAAGTAGGATTTTTTAAAATGGAATTGTCAATAAACATAATTGCAGATACTGGTACAATACCCATCCACAAGTTTTTCGGGAAGAGCACAACTATCATCCTCAGAAAATCAACGTATGGGTCGGAATTCCCGGAAATAAAATTATATTGGACCTTTATTCGTGGAGAAAATTTTAACTGGGGAATTGTATTTGGACTTTTAGAAAATGTGCTAAATCCCGAATCTTTAGAAAACCAAATAGATCAAGATCAGAAGGGAGCACCTCCACATTATGCCGTGCCTGTATGAAATTGGCTTAATGAGACATTAAATGTGTATAAACCTCATCCTAGCGATATTCGTGAACTAAGACGTAGAATAGTGGAGGAGTGTGAGCGGATTACATCAGAGACGCTTCAAAAAATGCGGGAAGAATTCGAGCTGTGACTTTACCATTTAATTTAAGTACAAGGTAATTCTAACGCTAATATAATATCAATAATGTAAATACAATGTAAATAATAATTATTTTAATTTGAAAGTTTAAAATGGCATTAATCTGTAAAAAATAATCTTATTTTTAAAAAAATATGTGTCAAAAAATTTACTAAAAGGGAACCTTTAAAAAGAGGTATCACATGATACGGTTTTGTATTTAAACTTTTAGAAGTGATATTCACCCCCGCTTAGGGGGTTCAAACTGCAGGGTGACCATGTAACATGTGTCCCCAAGTAAATATAAATCAATGTGTTTTTTTGTCTTTTTCTTTTTAATACGTTTTAAAACTTATTTTGTGTGGCTAGTTTTGAAATGTATGTATATTCTATTCATAAATGTATGCAAAAATTAGGATTCCAGCAAACACTAGCTGAGCTTGCAGCCGGATCTCGTGCTAAAAGTTTTTTTGCTGTAAAATTTTGCTTAGAGAAGAATTTTAGAATTTCAAAGGAAAATAAGTGTAAGTTGAGTTGCAGCTTGAAAGCAGATATCCATATAAAATTCTATAACCCTAGAAGTGGAGTTGCATCTATTGAGAAAAATATAAAATTCCATGGATACAAAGAAGACTTTCAATCAAGTACAGCTGAAAATTATGATGGCAAGTAACTGACTTATATTAAGATTAATATATGAAGTAACAATAACGCCCCGAAGGAAGAAAGTGACGAATGCTAATAAATTGTATTAGAATTAATCTTATCTGGAGCCCACCTCAGTGACAAAAATGTAAAAAACAAAAACAACAAACAAAGACAACAAAATTTAGACCGGTTTCAATGTTCCAATCTGCCCACACTCCAAGTCTCATAAGAAGACTGTATAAGACAATTTCAAATTCTACATCGAACTCTTCGTTTGAAATAAAACATTTTATTTAGTAAAGAACTAAATACATGCTAATTTTTAAGACACATCATTTTAATAATACTGTTCCATTAAATTTCAGTGACACACATCCAATAATGAATAACACTGTATCTACTTGAAGAAACCGATCTTGGCGTTAGATGGAATAGCGTAACTGACTACTTCCCTTGAAGCATTTATTAGCAGTAATGGAAAATAATGAACCCTAGTGGTCCGGTGTCAACCCTCATCATGCTGCCAATCTGGAAATTCGAGAATGATTTTGTTTCAACATTTAATGTAGCTCAAGTTGTTAGTTGGATATCGATTGTGACAACTTTTGAAAGCCATCGCAATCTCAGATAAGTCTTAATCGGATCTGGGTTAATAGGTATTAGGATACTTTTTTTGGTCATTTATTTTCATTTTTAACAATTTAGTAAAATCTTATAAAGATGGAGGAACGTACAGTAGATTATTGAATTATATAAGTTTGATGGTGTATTGGTTAACACAGTGGTTTCCAACCTTTTTGTACCTGATCCCCCGTTTAAAAAACAAAAATTGTTGCGCCCCCCTTAATTTTTCTAACAATATAATTGTGGATTACGTATACCTATTTTGCTTATTCATTTTTTTGATACCTATTCGACTTTTTTGGTTTGTATTCCAAAATAATATTTTGGAAACAGCTGCATGCCCCCCTTGCAAAGGTCTCGCACCCCCCTAGGAGGGCGCGCCCCACAAGTTGGGAACCACTGGGTTAACATGTTTTCGGTGTGTATCAATAATATTCCTGCAGCTTTAGCATGGGACACCAACACAGATATTTCATTAATTTAATCTTGTTTTAAACAGCAACCAGTGACATTTTGTTTTGAAGATATTGTAATATATTTCTGTGAACCCGAAAGATATTATTAAATTTCATTATTTAGAAAGTATGTTGAAACTACAGTTCAAGAACTGACAAAATCACATCACTAAATTACTTCAATCTACTGTCACTTTAGACAACTTTCACTTAAGCTCATAAAACACTCGATATCGATTAATTCACTGAAACTGGTCATGCTTATTTATACTCTGTCTTGCTTCGGGAATATACTTGATGCATGCGCCTTCTTTTTCTGATGGTATTTTGTTAGTTCACCAGATGATTATACAGAATGTGTTTTGTATGATATTCGAAGTCTTCCCCAGTGGATTTTGAATTAACTTCAGTGGCTTTGTTAAATGGAAATTTGTAATAATACTATTGTAGCCTAATCAATAGAGCAAAAATATTCAAGAAGCTAATAGTTTAGTAAACATTTTCAATTCAATTAGGCATTGGGATTTTTTTTAACAATAAAAATGGTAAAAAATGTCTATTTTTGTCGGTTTTTCACGCATTAGAGCATATACTTCTGGAGGCAGCCTACAATCCACAAATATGGTGGTAAAACTAAAAAGAGAGGACAATCAAGACTGTTTCGGGCTATTTCACTTGTTGAGTAGAAACAGCCAAAGAATTACATGCTGGACGAATTTCATTGGAAGCAGCACCCAATCGAGTGGTAAATAGACTCTTGCTCTCTCACTCTTATTAGTCTTGGTATGTTATTTGAGCTTTGCAGGCTACCTCCAGAAGTATAAACTTTATGTCACGTCACATTTAAGACCTCAATAGCCACACCTAGTGGACACATCTTTAGAATATGAGCCAACCTGCAAGTCCACAAAAAACCTTAAATATAAAATATGAAACAAGGAAAATATGGATAATTTTGACATATACCAAAAACATATTTGTATGAAGAACCAAATTAGAGTTACTGAATTTTATCTAGAAGAAAGTTTGGAAGAAAAAACAAAAATAATGAATCTATAATAAGTAGCTCAAATCAAACGTTGGAGAAATCATTAAAAAAATACAAAATACAAAATTCACTGGTAGTAATCAAATGCTTTTCATTGGATTAAAGCATGTAATAAAGAATGCGAA